>PPKF02000033.1:0-11502 GCA_003706035.2 Peterozyma xylosa | reverse complement strand
TTTCAATCCAGTTTCAAGGCTTAAAGAGAACTCTTTGTTCTACTTAAAAACTAGCACCGTCAACTATATCATTTTTATCAGTACCATTTATCGAAAGCAGCCTTCCAAGCTGTTCCCTCCAATCCCCCCTTTCTTCAATGTAATGGTAAAAGCACATACTACTAGTCTGCTTCTAAAGCATTTATGTCCATCATAAGTCTATATGTCTGTGTATCTGCTATACTTGGACAACAACGTCTGCTTGCATGAAATATTGTTGTATTTCCATCAAAGCAGCCATGTTTGAATGGTCTAATCTCTCGTATAAATTCAGTGCTTGAGGATTTTTTATTTATATTTCAGTCGAATGTTTTGCATGCGAATAAAAGTTATACGTATATTGCCATTGTTTCCTTTCGGATGTAGGAAATTAAATTAGGTGCAGTAATTATGGGAAACTGCTCATTAGTTAATCTAAATGCAAGGGGTTGTTTCAAACATCTCTTGGAAGAACTTTAAAACTTTATTTTTGATCTGTCATTTGTATTCAATGGCAAGCTTCAAGATAAGAAGAAGGGGTGGATCAAAATTTACAGAATAAGGGGTGGGAAATAATTTCCTCATTTGCTAATCATGAATACACATCCGAAACATAGCTAGTCTCAAGATTTTTGAAACCGTCCTTTCAATTGAATTGTACTATATATGTGACATAATATGAAGTATGTAAGTTATCAAACAATAAAAGCTCTTCCTTCTCATAATTCAGACTTCATATCAAACCTTGTTCATAAAAATATCCTCACCGACTATTTTGGAAAACAAAGGGGAAATATAAGCTTCAGAATAAACTGCATCTGCTGATCCGAATATTTTGGTTTTGTGGTTTTTGGCTTCCTTGGAAATTTTGCAAGATCTCATTGGAGCTTGGTTTGCTTTCATCGAAAATTTCATGGTAATGAATGGCTTCACCTTCAACTTTTGCTGCTTTATTTTCTTGACTTGATAAGAACTTTTGTATAACTTTTGTGAATTCTCTAAAACTACCACTTTCGAAACTTCAGTTATATTTATTGCATTGCACCCTAGCTTGAAGACTCCGAAGGAGTCACTCAGCTGCTTGTTCGTAATGAAGCTTGTCTCTTTTTTTGGTAAATAGTTATAATGAGGGTAGTACCTTCTATGCCAGTCATCTTCAACCAAGGAAAGGTAATAAAAATAAAAATGAAAAGAATGACAGCAATCTTTCCAAACCTATTTGAAAGAATGATTGCATTAGTATTTAAAGATGAATATTACTAAATGCTGCATGTATCTACTTACAATTGATGAGACTTTTGAGACTTCGTCATTTGATAAATTGAATTTATGATTGAGATATCTACTAAGTACATTTCTTGCAATAATGAACTTGTTTCTGGGCCTCGATATTTCATCTCTAAATGTTCCCTCGACATTATCACTCAGTGAAATCGATGACTTTTTTGTTTCAATTTTTGATACTGAAGGAAAAGAACTATCTCTCAAGATGATATCTGAGTCTTCTTCTTGTGATATTGGAAGTTGAGCAATAATTGAAGCCAAGATAGTCATTTTAGATTGCGCAAAATCTGTCTGAAATTCTTTGAAAATGCAATTGTTCTCCTGGACTTGCCTACTATTGAAATATTCAGCTCTATGATATTTGCTACTGAAAAATTTCTGATATGATTCTGTCTAGACTAAAAGGTAGTGGGGATCGTCGTACTTATACGCAGTTGCCGAAAGCATATAAAAAAAATCTTTTGAGTGAACAAAATAGTCAGTTTTTTAATGAAAGTAAAATGGTGAGTGATGTTTCATTGCTGTAATTCAATTTTCATTTAATTAACTGATTACTCATATTATATGACAAGGAAGTATATTTCTGACATCTAAAGTTGTTTTGAGGCTAAAAAAAAAAACATTGACCCCCCTGAAAAAATAACGTAGCCTCAAAACCCCCCTTAAAACTCAAAATTGGTGGTAGGGTCCGAGGGCACCCAAATGACTAGTCGAAATTTCTTGAGGAACATTAAGCCTAAAATTTGTTTTTGTTTTAAGCCTGTCACACCTCAGAAGTTCAATTGAAAGATCAAACACAAAAAGATTGTGTATTAAAAAAGTTTTAGTTCATTTTTTGTAGGACTGCGGCAGCACATTTTTTCTTTCCAGCATATTTAAATAGGTTTACAATTCATACTTCAATGTTCCACTAAATCATTGGCCTCAAAACAATATTCACGCCTACATCTGATGAAACTATCTACCAGCGCCCTACTAAATCAAGGCACACAAAATCTCAAAACGGCACTTACGTCTTTAGTAAGATTGACTGATGACTTTGGTGCAGATGACATTCTCTTTCATGAAAGCGAGATAGGCTACAACTTGGCATACAGTGATGTCATTCCACAAGATTTGAGAGATTCTTTCAAAGAGCTTGTTCATATTCTTCAGAATGCAATGGAAAATGATATGAGCATTGTTACAACTAAAAATGAACTGGACAACAACACTTCCTTTTCAAGGTCGCCCTATTTGATATATAAGCTATATGAGGAAAGATTGAAAACGTCTTTCAAAGATATTTTTGAGTTTATTGAATCTGATTCAAGTGTTTCAGGCTCCGATAACTCTTTCAGTTATAGCGTGAATCCATTTTATTTTGAGTCAGCCTCGATATGTGTTTCAAATGATTCTGATAGCTCTCATATGGGAAATTCAGATTCTGCTGAATCTTCTTCCGATTTGGTCAAACAAGGAAAAAAGAAGCGAACATTTATTTCCAAAGAGGCGAGATACTTTTTGGAAACAGCCTTTAGGCTCAAGAGGGCTCCCAACAGCAAGGAGCGTAAAGTCATAGCCGAAAAATCTGGGCTCACCCCAGTTCAGGTCAGAGTATGGTTTACCAATAAAAGAATGCGTTCCAAGTAAGGAGAAGATACGTTTATAAAAGACCTGATTTTCCGAAGATGTCACGGATTTTATTCCTCATTTTTTGCTATAATTTTTGTTTTCGATTAAAATTTATCACCAATGGTTATTTTTTCATCTTAACTATTTTTGGCAATTCTGAGTAGAGAAATAGTCTTGTTCACTCGTATTATTGGTAAACACTCATTATATGTAAATAAACTCATTTTCTTTGAATGCATTTGGGTGACCTTTTAATTTTTACTGACAAAATCATCTAAGTATATTTTTCTGTCATTTAGTGATGAATACTCACTAATTTTTATTTTCATTTCTCTCTCTACTGTATATAGCTTTGAAAGCTTATTTCCTTATATCTTCTTGGAACATTTTGGTCTCAAATGCTTGAATGATGATGGACGTTCTTGATTGATTTCTGAACTGGTTGACTACACTACCTTTATTGCTACTCTCCATTCGTTCAACTAAGAGAAGTAAGGATACAGAGCTTAAATTCCGGCATCAAAACTAGTTTACAGACCAAAATAATGTCGTTAAACTAGTTAATCAGTCAAACATTTGGTAATTTTTCAAGTCTGTTTCATGAACAGCTAAATTAAGCTGGTTTAAACCGTCGTGAGACAGTCGTTTTTCTCATTGGTCAATAAGATCCAGATGGCTTTTTTTCTAAGCTCAATGAAACAAGAATCTATATTCTTGTGACTAACTCTAGGGCATCTCGTTGTTTGAGAGGCCAAATTTTACCAATATGTCCTTGAAATTTGTCTTTGATGCGTTACGATTGGATCACATTACCTTGGTTTATACTCAAACTTATCAAGTCCCCAATCATAATAAGAGCAAATGCTTTTTTTTCTCTTGCCTCTTTAAACTTTCTTTTTTTTATACTCATTGGGTACTGTGATCTATTATTGGTAATTTAATGGAGCTTTGAGGAAAGATTGGTAGTAAAACTTCTTGTAATAAATGTGATTAGTCAAAATTCAAAAACAGGTCGTGTACTTTCAGATGTAAAAATTTAGTCGTGGATGGAAAGAGAGAACATATTAAACAGTAACGACGAAGATGAGGACGATTTACTTTTGGTAGTGTGAGTAAATGAGGATTTAACCGTGCTATATTTTGAAGAGATTCAAAACTTGAAGCTCATTTGAAAGTGGAATGTTTGCTTTGATTAGTATTATTTGATATGTTAGTGGTATGAGCATCTTGGTAACCAAGACATCAAGCCTTTTTTTCGATAGATCGTGATATGAATCATGTTATTGAATCAAGCGTCGTCAGATTGAAATAATATTCAACTTTTTTAATAAAAAAATAGGCTGCAAAGTTGATTGAGCTCACTAAACGATAATTTCAGTTGTTTTCTCAAATTACTTTAGCGAAAAAGAAAAATAAACAATTGATCGTTTTGAAAGTGACATATCGCCAATGTGACGTATCGAATGGAGAAAATTTACGCCTTTATTAGGGGTATCTGTTTGATGCCATCAGCTTTATATGTTGGACACGACCTTTTGTTTGTGTCAATAAACCATTAAAGCATATTTGATGTACGACCAGGCTTTTGAAGGAACTAGGATATCAGCTTTCAGTAAAAAAATTGAAAAACTTTGAAAATCCAAGCCATTTTTACTTTGGGCATGAACAGTTCCAGCTTTTTTTTTGAAGTTCGAGTACAACATCAAGTTGACGGTATTAAGGATTAACCATTTTGACTAAAATCACATATGCATGTCAACTTCAATGTAAAGCCCACAAAAAACGAATTGATAATGAATTTTACTGGTTGATACTGAATTTGAAAGTGAAGCATTAGTTCTTCTTACTGGACCATCAATCTTTTCAGAAAGCTTGCTTGGTTCTGTTTGAAAAATCAAAGAAGCACTTTTGAAAATCTATGTTTCTTTGTGGATACCTACACAAGAAGGAGCATCAACGATGGAGATACTTGGTCAATAAAAGCTGGGTATAATATCTGAGTCAATACAAATTTAGTATCAACTCTGGTTTACCCATACTTGCCAATACATCTCATACAGCCAAAGGAAAGCTCAACTTTTCTTTGATTACTCCGATATGAAGATGCTTCTTCTGCTACCATTATACACTATCTCTGAATTTGCACAACCCAACAGAAAGCTTCGTGGTAGAGAAGATATTAAGCTTAAATGTTGAGATGAGTTGAATTATTGTGAGTCTATTATTCTTGTTGTCTTTGATCTAATTAACAAAAATTTTCAAGTTGTTGAAGTTCGCTAAAATCAGATGTAGGTCAAAAAAATTCAATATCAATTTTGATGCCATTGATTAGTTTCTGTCTAGAGATATTCAGTTTGCGGAATCAAAATAATGAAAAGGTGTAATGCACTGAAGAATGTTTTTGTCAAGCGCCAATTTCAAGGGATACAGCTCGATCAAATCATTGTCTCTCTATAATTTAGGTTAAGAAAGGGGGTTTGAAAAACGATTCTTTCTCAGATCAGAATAGCTTAGTGGAACACTTTTAATTTCTAGCTTTTGTTGTTAGGTTTTTTTTACTGGCCACCTAACAGTAGGTTTAAGCGGAATATAATCATCCAAGTTCAAAACAAAATTTAGCCGTCAGTTTTCTGATGAGTCAAACAGTGAGCAAAGTGAGAACTATAATGAGCAGATGATTGGGGGTAACATATAAAGCATTTACGAGAGTTTTTTTGAAGCATCAACTTCTCAATACATCAAACGTTGAATCATACAAGAATTATAATACTTAAATAAACTTACCTTCATCCTACAACTGTCTATTTTTAAAAGCCAGAGAAAATGCTTGCTCAAAATCCTCGACAATATCATCAATAAATTCTATACCAACAGAAACTCTGATCAAATCTTTTGTAACACCGCTTGCTAATTTTTCCTTGTCTCCTAGCTGCTGATGAGTAGTATACCATGGTGCAATAACCAAGGTTTTTGAATCGCCAACATTGGCCAAGTTTGATGCCAATTTTAACCCATCAACAACAGTCGGACCACTTTCGTGAAAAGGATCTAAATCCCCATTATCATCCGCAAATTGCTTAACACCAAATGATAATACGGCACCAAATCCATTTTTCAAATACTTCTTTGCCCTTTCATGGTACTCATGACTTTCAAGACCTGGATAGGAAACCCAAGAAACGTACTTCGATTTCTCCAAAAATCTAGCAAGCTTCAAAGTATTTGAAGCTTGCCTTTCAACTCTCAATGACAAAGTTTCCAAACCCTGCAATAATAAGAAGCTTCCAAAAGGGTTTAGAGTTGGACCCAAATCTCTCAATAGCTCAATTCTGACATGGCCAATATAAGCCAGCAGGCCTAAAGCATCGTTCAAAATCAAACCATGATAACCTTCACTTGGCTCTGAGAATTGAGGATATCTTTTTGGATGATCTTTCCATGGAAATTTACCGCTATCAACTATAACACCAGCAATAGTGGTGCCATGTCCGCCAATCCACTTAGTAGCTGAATGAACAACTATGTCAGCACCATGATCAATAGGTTTGATTAAATAACCACCTGCCCCAAAAGTATTATCAACGACAACTGGAATACCTTGCTCATGAGCCCACTTCGAAATTTCTTCCAAATCTGGTATATTATATTTCGGATTACCAATACTCTCCAAATAGATCAGCTTTGTGTTCACATCAACCTGACTTTTTATGGATTCTAATGAATCACCCTCAGCAAACTTGACCTCAATTCCCAATCTTTTGAAAGCAACTTTAAATTGGTTGTAAGTACCACCATACAAAAACGAAGTGGAGACAATGTTATCAATGGTTGGCCTTGAAACAAGTCCCGCAATTGCTAGAAACTGAGCAGCTTGCCCAGATGCAGTTGCGAGGGCACCGACACCATTTTCCAACGCTGCTATTCTTTTCTCGAAAATATCAGTTGTTGGATTCATAATTCTGGAGTAAATCCAACCCGGCTTCTCTAAACCAAACAACTCTGCACCTTCCCTTGAATCCTCAAAAACATATGACGAAGTAGCGAAGATTGGTGGGGCTCTTGCTGTATACTCTCTGTTTGATTTCTCTTGACCGACATGAACCTGTAAGGTATCGAAGTGTGATGGTGCCATATTAATTTCAGGAAAATTGATTGCTTGAAGATACTTCCCTCTATAGTTCTAATATACATATGGTTTGATCTCTGATTTATCAATTTCCAACCATCTTTATATATTCAGATTTTGTGGAGAAAAATCACATGATGATGAACCGTCTCGGGGTTTACAGTCGCAACAATATCACGTGCGCCGGCGCCATATCTTCAGCATTGGCTTATCACCAGAACCATCAAGTGATAATAGCATGATTATGAGCCAACAATTACCACAAAAAAAGAATCAGTGTAATACCCACAATCCAAATTACAACAAAACGCACCAAAAAAAAAATCTTAGCTGTTGGAACATAGAGGTGCAAGTGATATATCTCTTATTTGTTAAAAATAATTGCAAGAGATTGAGTATTTTGCTTAGCCCACAAGTGCAACAAAAGGGGATCGGATCAATCAAGAGCCCTGCTATTTATCTAATCTTGACAAACTTCTCAATTGATAAAAGCATCCTGTTTTGCTAACTTAGTTGTTGGGTAGGGATTTGAAAGATGTCCTCAAAATAACCTATCAGTTGTAAACTTGTTTATAAGATAAGAAAGCAAGGTCGTTATTGACTCTATGTGGTTCAACTCGGTCATGTTAGCTTAAATTGTTACACTACAAAGCAAGTTTAAAAGAGGTTGCGAAAGTTCGAAAGTTCGACACTCATACACAGAAAATGTTCAAACGGATAGTTGAGGATGTTTCTCGCAACTGTGGAGATCAAAAATCATGTTGATGTTTTCCTGGTTTCCTCATAAATCAATAAATACCTAGGCTGAAAAGTTCGTATGGCTCTTAAAGTTGAGCTGTGTAAGAAATTGACTTGGTTGCTTAAAGATGTTGACCAATAATATGAATTTGTGTCGCTTAACCAATACGCAGAGAGCCTGAGATGATTACAAAGAAATGGCAAACCGCAAGGGAAAAAGAATTATGGCTAGTCCTTCTCTCCATTCAAATTAATAGAACTGGCGTCCCCAAGTGAGAAATTTTTGGTTTCTTTCATCAACTCATACAACTGCCCAACCTGCTCTGGAGTCATCTTGTCCAAATCTTCCTGCTTCAATCTGTGCTCCATCCATTTACCTCCATTAATCATACCGAGATATTCTTGCCAACTGGTTAAAAACCCGACTATATGCAATGGGTTGTCTATATCTTTATGTGCTTTAAATTCTTGTTTAACATATGCATCACCCAAATGCCTCTGAGCTGGCGGTAACTGTCTATGCGATCGTAAAATAGACCTGTACAATTCTAGCGGTTTCAAAAGCTTTGGAGTGTCTCTGACTGGACGACGTGGCTTCACAAGCTTCACGAGTGTTGGCTTCATATTGTCTTCGGTATTGCAAATAGTTATGGCTGGTTGTTGATCTGTTTTATTTGTGCGAAGAAATATTTTTCAATTGTACTAACAAGCGGGACCGAACGTAAAGAACGCAAACGAGGGTGGTGAAAACTTTGCAGCTTTTGGAGGCTCTATGGGGTTAAGATTGATATGTTAATATTTAAGTGTTTTTATATGTAAGTATTCAAGCAGCAAATCAAAGGCAGTCGAAATGGGCATTTTGCTGTTTTGTCAGAACTTCGGCGACAAGAGCTTTCCAAATAATCAAGGGTATAATTTTTGTTTTTTTTAACTTATATATGTACAAAGATTCAGAAAAAAAAGTATATTCGGTACAAAGTACCGATCTTACAAAAACAGAAACCCTTGTACAAATTTGGGTATAACAACCCTCAGAAAGAAATATGCAATGAACTTTCATCATGATTAGGTCAAAAGAAGAATCAATTTCTTTTCTCGCCAAATACGATGATGGTAATAACTACCCTGAAAATTCTTACCTAGGGACAATTTTAGGAAGTTTTAATGAAACAATAACTCATAAAGAAAACAATTAGAGAAATACACATACAATGTATTCAAGCTCCAAATCGATAATCTTGATTAATCATTTCGAATATGATATTGAATGAAAAAGAAAAAAAAAAAAAAAAGCCAAAAAAGATGTCTTGCAAACTCTTGTTTATTCCTTTGCCTGTTCAGTGACTTCTTCCTTGACTTGTTCCGTGTCTTGTTCCTTGACTTGTTCCTTGACATCTTCTTCACCAGATTCTGGAATAGTTTCATCATTACCAGCTTCGTCTCTTTGATCAGCCGGCAACAACCAGTTCGCAAAAGATTCTTTGACTCTTAATTTGATGTCAAATGTGCGCTTATCACCTACGTATTCCAAATTATTACATCTCGATAATGCTTCAACAACCAAATTCATGTCGCCCCCACTCAAATGTTTGACTCTGTAAAAGTTGGCAACAACTTCTAAAGGTGTATAACCTTGTGAGTTCATTTGTTTTCTTAAAAATATATCTTTAACTAAGTTTTGAATTGAGAAGTAGTAGTCAATTTGAATTGCCAATGATGTGATTGGATCCTGACTTTGATTGCCATAATTAATCTGTTGAAAGTTGTTACGATTGTTGAATGAATTGAACCTTCTATAGTTAGGATTGAAACCTTGGTTATAACTTCTTGGTTGAAAAGCTTGAGAGTTTGGCAAGAACGTTGTTGGAATGAAATTTATATTTCTGTTGACTGGGGAAAATCCATTTTGTTGATGGGTTCTGTTGTTCGATTTTCTAAATCCAGTTTGCTGGGGTCTATTATTGTTGAATTGTCTATTTTGCTGTTGGATATCTTGTTCTGACAATGGTAACAACTTATTGTCCTCTGTTGTTTCGGCTGAGTTTTCTTGCTCTTGCTCTTGCTCTTCAGCTTTGAATTCTTGCTCATTTTCGGATTTTGAAGCAGCTTGTCTGTTAACACGACGAGAACCCTTTTGTGGTTGGAGTTGTTGTGGTTGCTTGGTGCCTAACTTTCTTGAACTGTTCTTGCTGGATTTACCTTTATTGCTTTGATTAGTTTGGCCATTAGATTTACCCTTTGGACCTGGCATTGAAACAGCAGCTTTGAATGGAACCCACTTTTCTTTACCTGTCGATTTTACAGTAGGAGTTAAACTTTTCTGTAAATTAGCCGAGGAATCATCTGCCAATACAGCTAATTCAACTGGCTTAGATACCGAACTCTTGGTAGCAGCCCATGGACTGACTGTTGGGACTGGAGCTGGAGCCAAAACCTTCTTGGCCTTTTCTTTCTTTGGAACAGGTGATTTTGAATCCCTTTTCAAGTCAGAATCCTCCTCTGTTGGCTCTTCATCTGCAATGGTTGATTCTGATGAGTTCTCAACTTCTTCAGTTATGGAAGTTGGCTCAATTTTTAAGTCCTGTGGGATTGCCTCGACAACCGAACCGTTTGGAGTAACTGTTCCAGCGGCAGCATTAGCATATGAAAATGACGACATTATCAAGGTTAGTGGTGATGAGAAGTCTTTACTCTGATTATTGATGAGTTAATGGCGACCGATTTTACAAGCTTCTATTTTTCTCAAAAAAAAGTGAAACTTATCAAGGGGTATATATTTCCTGAAGTACTTTGAAGTGGATAAAGTGATCTAATAGGCTTAATGTTCAAATCAATGACTTTTGAAGTTTGCTCTAATTCTATTTCCAAGAAAAAAATAGCTGTTTTTGGATCAAATATTGTCGAAGAAATCAAGCAAACTATAAAACTGGAAAAGCTAAAAAAAAAAAATCTTTCAGCGTTGAAGATGAGAGAGAAATTTTTCACTGAAAAAAAAGTTGTTAAGTTGAAAAAAAGTCTAGAGTTCCAAAAATGGATTTTTTGTAATTCAAGGACACTACCAAATTGAAGATCAGACCTTGGATCAAACATCAAAGCTTCTCAAACTTGTATGAAGTTAAAGAACCGTAAACTTCACCTTTCTTCAAAGATATATTCCAGTTTGGATGAAAAATATATCTGGCAGCTTCCAAGCAGAAGCCGCTCCTTGCGCCATACAAATCCACAACATCAACAAAGTCACCTGTATACAACTGGAATGAAGGTTCAGTAGTTGAGAAAGTCAACTTGATATTTGTCTCAGAATTTTTAGCTTCAACGACAGGTAATAAAGTATCAAGTCTGGTATCAATCTTATCTTGCTTCTTGACGACGAAACAGTAATCAATAAAAGGACCAGTCTCAGTGAAGATGATCGATTTGTGTGGATTGTTGAAGACCTCGTTTTTGACAATTTTTCCGGTTGGAATCAAATCAGAGTCGACCTCTAAAATATCATTAGTGATCAACTTCAACTCAGTTTTATCGGTGGTTAAAGATTTTCCGATATTCCAATATGAATGATTAGTTAATGATACTGCTGTTTCATCTTTCACACTCGTTTCGGGAATTTTGGCTTCATATTCAACGACGAGTTCACCTCCGTTTGCCTCCGTATCTTTGATGATGTATTTAACTATGACTTCCAAATCAGCAGGATAGTTTTCTGTGTTGTCCTCATCAAT
>PPKF02000032.1:0-28972 GCA_003706035.2 Peterozyma xylosa | reverse complement strand
CTCAAAACACCATCTCACTAATTCCCCATAACACCATCTCACTAATTATCCCCCAAAATCCAATTCCCATTTACTCTAACTAATTCTTCACAAAATAAATTATACTCCTCATAACACCATCTCACTAATTCCCCATAACACCATCTCACTTATCATTCTTCAAAACACCACTACAAATCTCAATCAATATCCACTACTCGATTCATTCTATACTAATCCTCAACTTCTTTTACTAATTCATACAATTTCTTATATTCCCTTATCTACTCACATCACCAACTACAAACTCAATAATAACCAATACAACAACAAACATTCCACCCATAACTTTCTCTATCCCACTATTCATTACAACCTTTTCAACTATTCACAACCATTATAAATCACAACATTCTTTTATTCATTCAAAGTATCACATCTCTCTACTCTCTCAAATTACGTCAATCAAATCATCTAAATAATACAATCACAAATATTAAAACATAAATCATTCTAATCAACCTAATCAACCAACACACCAACACAATTTCAATAACTCTTAATTTTAAAACCTATTTCATATACCAACAATAATCTATTCAAATCAACCTAATCAACAAACCAACACAACATCAATAATTCTCTATCTTTAAACATAACTCATATACCAACACACAAACAAAAATCATCCAAATCAATCAAATCAATCAAATCAACTATTAAATATATCCAACAACGATTTATCTAAATCTACCAAATTAAACTTAACACCAATAAAACATCCTCAACTCCCAATCATATCCTCCTCCTCAAAATACCAACATATATCACTCATTCACACATCATATTAATCTAACCACTATCACCGTTACATCTAAATTACTCAAAACGTACTTTTCATTCAAATATATTCAACACACCAACACAACATCAACAATTTTTACTCTTAAAGCATAACTCTTATACCAACAATAATCAATCAAGTTAATCAAATTACTCAAATCAACTACTTACAACAACGCTTCCTCAAAATACAACACACAAACCCCATATTAAAAATCACAAATCTTTAAACATAACTCATATACCATCACATATACCATCCACCAACTATAAATTCATCCAACAACAAATCATTTAAACCAACCTAATCAAACATTACACCACCATCAATAATCCTCAATCTCAAAACGTAACTCATATATCAACTATATTTCTCTCCAAATCAATCAAATCAAACTAACTACTCACAAAATCAAAAATCAATATCTCTATATTTCTAACAATCCAATACATACAACACTTCTTCAAAACAACAATATAAACTTCCTCAAAACACAATCCTAATCTCTCACGAAACAATATCCTTCTCATAATATTTAAATCTATCACTCATTACCAACACCCTTATATCTAAAATACTTAAAGTATAAATATACTTTTCATTTAATTATATCGTACATATTTCCTCTCCTTCACTATTAAAAAACCTCAATCGCCATTTCCTAAGTTCGTGTTGGTACTCAAAAGGGGGTGTGCTGGTCTCTATGATCAACTCAAACACTTTTCAAAATTTACATTTTCAATAAAAAACATCACCAAAACAAAACCTCCTTTCGATTTCCACCCTTATACTCAAAACTAACTGCAAGAAATACTACACAATAAGTCTGTCGATACATGATATGTACAAGATGTAATGTATAGCGAATATAATATAATAAAAAAATTTGAGTTTAACTGTATTGTAGGTTATGTTGATTTGATGGATTTGTCCCTACAACCATAGCGCTATTCCTATGTTATAAAAGTATATCAAAAATTCAAAGACCTTTCAATCGTTCGCTCAATCGGCTCATCAAGTCATCCACCGGCTCTAATTCCTTCCCTACCCACTCAAATAACCAGTTACCTTTGATATAATCACTCTCATATCTGTCCTTCATCATCTTGTCTCCTTCACTATCAGGCTCAAAACCTAGCCTCGCAAGACGTGTCATTTCTCTATCTTCCATCTCAACAGTCATATGAGACAGCCCAAAATCTATCAAAATCACTTTCTCTCCTTTAGCATCCAATAGTATATTGCCCGCGTGAATGTCTCCATGCAGAACACCCAGCTCATGCACTGAATCAAGCGCACGGATAAACATCTTGTAGTGTTCTTTGTTCCCAAATTTGATTTCCGGTCCCTTGATATGCTCCATTCTGATGAAGGGTCCCGATAACAGACTTTTTGCGTTATTCTCATCAATCTCGTTTGGAGGATCTGTAAACCCATAATCATAGATTCTTGGTATGTGAGGATTATTGCACTTCCGCAATTTTTCATAGGCCCTAATCTCTCTCCTGAACATATCAAGCAAAACCTGACAGGTTTCACCAAAAGACATTATATGATATTTATTAGTATCCGCATACACATAGTTCAAAACCCTTACGGGATCATACACTTTCACAATTCTATTCTGTTTCGTCAACCCGACAAAAGAATACGTAGTTATTGGATCTCCACCCGAAATAACCCTTTTGAAAATATTAATCGTCAATTTTAAATTCTTACTCAGAGGTATGTTCTCTATTCTCAATTTCTCAAACTTCTTCATTAACTTTCGCTCAAGCTCAATTCTGGATGACTTTAAAATTTGGTCATCTACATCTGAATAATGTTCCTTGAGTAGTAGCTTTTTGTAAATAGCTTGAAAAATGTAATACTTTGACTTCATCAATTCAATACGCACATCAGCAGTCATGTACAATTTCTGAAATACTTTTTTATAAAGCGCTTGTAGCTCATCTCCGTACTTTTTATTCCTCAATAGCTTCATGTGCTTGTAAAGATATGCCAGTATTACCGCAGATACTGTACATGAGGAATCAGTTATGTGGACTCTGAAATACCTCAATGGTAATTCGATGGGTTGGATGCTCAGAGGAGCTCTCGAGAAGTTGTCCACCCAAATAGATAAAGTTTCGAGATCAACTTCTTGAACAATAAGGTCATTATAGTCACTCAAAATACCCACAGAAACACCTACAAACATCATTTGGAACAATAACTGCGTACTCAAGTTTGAAAACAGGCTTTTGTTGCCATTATGAAACATGCAAAAATGATCATATAGTCTGTCCAGCTTAAATTCAACCAGCATGATGTTGAGCTTTTGCTCTTCTTTTAAAACATCATCTTGGAGTTCGCATACAATGATTCCATCAGGCTTGACTGTGAATAACGCAGTGGATCTGTGTAATTTCTTTTGATCTTGTTTGATACCCGGCAACACCCCATCGGCTTGCAAAGTCTTCTGATAGGTGGCTTGCTCATTCAACTCGACATATGAAACTCCTGGAATGTAGTTAAATATGCTAAGTATAGGTAATATAAGTAAAGAAATAATGTTCCGACCCACTTGAGTCTCATTAATAGGTTGACGTTTAACTTGGTTTCTCAATATTTTGTGAAGGTTGTAGTACAAAGTATCATATGTATCAACAGCGGTAGACTCGGATAGTTCTTTGAATAAAAGCCACAAGTTATGAAACATTTCTTTTTTGGTGTTTTGGGTACTCCTAGTACTTTTTGAAGGGACAATCATACAATAATGCTGATGCAATTGATTCAGCGGTCTTCCCAGATATGTCGAAGCAACTGCGAGGCTTGATTCCTCTTCATGACTCCTGAGATGGTTCTTCACAACCCCAATTTTTGGAAAAGGAGAGTTGACCACAAACGAAAAGTTCATGAGAATTGGAAAGTTTCTCGTTATATTATGACTGTCGTTCTCAACGAGTGTTGCATAAAATTTTCTGGAAACGTACTCTATGAAATCGTCATAGTAACTGCCTAACGTTGTCAAATAAGCAACAATATCCACATTATTAGCATA
The DNA here is from genome assembly GCA_003706035.2 of Peterozyma xylosa. Taxonomy (NCBI): domain Eukaryota; kingdom Fungi; phylum Ascomycota; class Pichiomycetes; order Alaninales; family Pachysolenaceae; genus Peterozyma; species Peterozyma xylosa. Next base: position 25,106 of record PPKF02000032.1, on the reverse strand, counting down.
GCGTTCGCCTTGACTTTTACCTTCAAAAAAATGGCAATCACGAGCTACTGGTACTTGCAGTGATTCAAGAAACCAGCAGCTAATTTTCTCTTCCAAGTTCATAACGATTGTGCATCTGGCAACATTTTTGATTTTATCATCTCTAGCTGTTTCCGATAGCTCTGCTGCATCTTTCAAATCTTTTATAATTGTGGATACCGATATACTCATTGTTTTTAATGTATGCTTTGCTAGTTGGGCAAAAGGTGGGCCATGAAAAAATACAAACAAATGTATTCCTTTTTCCTTGTGAATGACAACTAAATCAGCAGATCACAAAAACAAGAAAAACAGCAAATATGACTATGTAAATAGCAGAACACTCAAATACAGCGCCTTAGTATGATGTGTAATGACCATCGAAGCATTCGCTGGCTTACCTTGAATCATCAGTTTTGTCATATTTCGGAGTGGTGGGGCTAATCTTCATTTCTTAGTCTTTCTGATAAACTTGCTAGCTTTTGTCTGTGTTCCAAATCATTTTTGAAAAAAAATCATTTTGCAGGGCACACGTAAACTCTCAGGAAATCAATAAACCCCGAAGTTCACAGCCCTCTTGTTTGAAAAATTCCTAAAATTCCTCAGCTTTGCTAAAAGACATTCAAAAGTGGTTATTCAAAAACTGCTGGTTTGACCAGTGCAATTTCCATTATCAGTTGTCTCAACAAAACCGTTCTGCGAAAATGTCGCACAAGAACTAGCCCGTGTGCATGGGAAGTTACTGGAGTTTTACATTCGGCTTTTGGAAGTATGCGCCTAAAGAAACTTGCCTGTTCGATACTGTACATATATATATACTTACTTGCAGCTTTTGCGATTGACATACTTAAGGATCTGTAGCTTTTGCAATTGACATACTTAAGGATCTGTAGCTTTTGCAATCCATAGTTAACGTTTTGCAGCTTTTGCAAGCCCGTTGTAGCTTTTTTATAGGCACTTTGTAGCTTTTGCAAATCCACATACTAAAAACACTTTTTTCACCAAATCTCTTGGGGGCTTTTGCGATTTCCCCTTACATTGTAGCTTATGTTGCCAATAATCTGTATGTGCTACTATGCCATACCTAGTCAAGAATGTGCCTCTGAACCTGTGAATGTAAAGACAGTCATGCTGGTATTTGGAATGGTCTGGTGTATCGATTGCTATTATATCGTTATAGTTTGACGCTTTTATACTTGTATTATGTTATAATATACTTTGACACTTTTTTTCTATTATTATGTAATAGCATACTCTGATATTTATTATTATTATATTATACTCTGATATTTATTATATTATAATATACTCTGATATTTTTACACTTTCATACTTCAATACATATGTTTACTCTAAAATGGCTTGAAACTCAATTTCAATAGCCGCACCTTCAGCCAATTCCTTGATGACAACACCTGTCCAGGCTGGTTTATTTTCTGAAGTGATAAACATTTTGTGAGCTTTGTCAACAGCAGCCATATTTTCATCATCAAATGAAGTGTGATAAGTGGTCATATGGAAAACAGAGTCCCAACCGTTCTTAACACCAGCAGCCTTCAATGATGTCTCAACATTTTTGAAAGCATTGATAACTTGAGCTTCTATACTGGCTGGTAAAACCATATTTTCGTCATAACCAGTATGACCTGAAGAGTATACTATTGTTTTATTAGGTGGAACAACTACAGTCTGGCTAAGATGATATTCCTTTGCAATCTTTTGCATAAGACCTGGTGCATTTATACATTGAACTCCGTGAGTGGTAACTCCTGACATTTTAGTAGCTATTCTATTACTTCAAATGATATTGAAACAAAAACCATTTTGCAAATGTTGAACTTCCTCATCTACCATATATCTGTATATATATATCCTTTCCAAAATAACGCCCTCACTAAGAGGTCCCAGAAACCTTTTTGGAGGAAGTTTGAACAGAAAAAATGGGCATTCCTATCATCTGATAGCTAACTTACCTAATTTTTTGTTTCTGATTTCACATCAAAACGACCCAAAACACTAAAAAAAGAAATTTCAAGTTTCTAGGTTGAGAATTATCCTGATAAGATCTCGTTTTCAACTTCCTCTTTAAAATTTTGCTTGGTTTTGTCTGTTAAGTTTCTTGATACTAATATGGCAGTTCTTTGATATATGAAGTTAGCTAACTTCCGGTAACCTCAAGTTTTTTTGTGAAGAGTCAATAAACTAGCTACCAACAGAGAATGTGCTACCGCAATCGGCGATAACAGACTTTTTGCGTTTGGAGGATCTATAAACCCATAATCATAAATTCTTGGTATTTGAGGATTTTTGCACTTTCGCAATTTCTCGTTGCGTAATTTTTTTTTCCCATCGTTTGAGCAAGTGCTGAAGATGCTATGATTATTCCACCAGGATACAGCATCTACTTGAGTGGATAAAACAAACCATACACCAATGTTGAGAAGTTGCCTGGAGTTTTACATTCGGATTTAGAAAGTATGCGCCTAAAAAAAACTTGCTTGTTCGAGACTGTACAGATATATTCTCACTTACAACTTTTGTATATCTCAATTACCCCTTTTGCAAGACCGCATAGTTGAGCAAATGTGGTTTACGCAAAACATATAGGTTATGCAACTCACATATTTAACGATTTGTAGCTTTTTCATAGGCAGTTGGTAGCTTTTGCAATCCCCATACTAAAATTCGCTTTTTTAGCCAAAATATTTTGGGGGCTTTTGTGATTCCCCCTTACATTGTAGCTTTTGTTGCAAATAATCTGTATGTGAAAAGTATCTGTAATTATACTCAGATAATTGAGTATAGTGTTGTTGAGAAACTTGAAATAACATTATTTCTATCTATTCAATTGATTCTAAAAATAAGTATGACATAACTTACCAGTACACACATAGTCAATCTGACGAGCTATAAGAAACTTGATTTGACTTTGAGCCAAATCATATAATGACCTGCTTCTATTTTTCATTAGGAATGACTCGAAAAGCCTTGTCTTCAGGTAATCCAGAACCAATTATTGAACCGAGATCAAATTCAATCAAACCAGTCTCTGCTACATACTCAGTCCAATGATCCAATAACTCATCTAACTTCTCTTTATCAGATTTAGCTAGGTCATGGATTTCGCCAAGGTCTTTTGATAAATTGAAAAGCTGCCATTTTCCAGAACCATAAGGTTTTGGAATATATAATGCTTTAAAGTTCCCCTTTCTAATAGCCTGTTGACCAAACAATTCCCAACCTGTAACAGTTTCTTTGTCGTGAACATGATCTGATTTACCGATTAAATAGTTGACCCAAGATCTTCCTCTTGGCTCGACAACTTTACGCCCTCTAAAAAGAGTTCCAGGGTGTTTGGCATCGGCTAACTGAAGAACAGTTGGTAAAATATCCATAACAGTAACAAATTCATTTAGCACTTTACCTTTGATCTCCGCATGGTTTGCTAACTGGGGATAGCTCACTATCAACGGAGTTCTAATACCACCTTCTGAAGCCCACATTTTGTACATATATGAAGGGGCAGTGGCAGCTTGAGCCCATTGGTCTGAATACCAAACAAATGAGTCCTTTTTGCCTATATTATCAAAATCGTTTTTATAGTGATTCTGGATGCTTTTGTTTATGTTCTCAATGCGTAATGGCATTGCCTCCATAAACATACCCTCAGCACCATTATCCGACATGAATAAAACGAAAGTGTTGTTCAATTCCCCAGAAGCCTCTAGTTTATCAATCAACTTACCGATGTTGAAATCCAAAACCTCGACCATAGCAGCATAAATTTCCATTATTCTAGCTTCAACTCTTTTTTCATCATCAGTTAACTCGGACCATGGTTTTTCTCTGTATGTTTCTACTTCGTGAGGTTCAACACCTTCTGGAATAATACCTAATTCTAATGCTTTGGAAAGCCTTTCCTTACGCAAAACAGCTGGGCCATTGCGGTAACGCCCCTCGTACTTCTTGATAATTTCAAGTGGTGCCTGAAATGGCCAATGCGGAGCAGTGTAGGTCAAACTTGCAAAAAAAGGTCTAGCTCTTCTTTCTGGAGCGTCCAAAAACTCCAAAGCTTTGTCAGTGAAAAAGTTGGTTGAGTAGAAATCATCAGGCAAATCAGTATCAGCGTCAAGTAACCGGTCATCTTCTACATATATCGGTTTCATGAAAGAAATTGGAGTCTTTCCGTCATCTTCTTTAGGAAAGTACTTGTAATGATTACCAGCTCCTGGTAATAGAGTAAATGATTTCTCGAAACCTCTATCAATAGGCCATTGTCCTTTCAATAAACCCAAGTGCCATTTTCCAGAGATGAAGGTATAGTAATCACCCTCATCCTGAAGAATTTGAGGTAATGCAGCAACTCTATCATTCAAAAAACCTTCATATCCTGGTTTCCCACCAAGCTCAGGAACCTGTCTAGCAAACTCCGCCATTTGGCCCAAGCCAGCAATATGATTATCCGTTCCAGATAGCAACATGGATCTTGTTGGCGAACATGCAGAAGCTGTGTGGAATTGAGTAAACCGTGAGCCATTGTTGGCTAACCTTTGCAAGTTGGGTGTGTTAATTTCTCCACCAAATGGGCTAGTGTCCGTAAAACCTAAATCATCGGCTACGATGATCAAAAAGTTAGGTTTTTTGATATCAGAGGTCATTTTTACAGTCAAGACTTTAATGATCTTATAATTGAGCAGAAAGGTGTATGGTGCTTAGCCCAATTGATATCATTCTCTGATGGTTGGTTAAATATTAGTGAGCTGGAGAATCATTATATACCTAAGTGTGGGCTTTGTTTGAGTCCTCAAAGTTCTTGTGAAAATCAAGATTCGCAATTTCTTGCGTGAATTTGAACTGTGGATTCACTAAGAGTGGTTTCAGGTTTTATCCACTACTTGATCCCCTTCATATATGATATATCCTGGTTGAGGATATTTTTCAATGAGGGTTCTCATCTATCCATCAACAAATAGGCAGAGTGACGCTAAATAGAGGTCAAATCCTTCATCGAAAAAGAAGGAAAAGCGAAACTGATCTCTTCGTTTCTTGGGTGGCCTAGTATGAATGATCTACTATGTGGGAGCCTGGCAGATCGACGATACTTTTATGAAAACTCCCTCAATATCCCTATCTCGTATGTGCAAATGTCAACAGTCACACTAGTCACTAAATGCGAAATATTTGGGAAAGGTGAAAGTGATTATGGCCTCTGAGCGTCGAGCATTTTTGATCTGAACAACACTTGGCCACTCTGTGTTTGAGCATACAAAGCTATCTGAGACTAAACAAAAACAAACATCCCGTGAGTAAATCCTGTGATGAATTTACCTGTGAAATGCTGCCCAGGTACCCATTTTTTTGTTCCTGCTGATTGGCATGCTGAAGTTTTTCACCACAACCAAAAACTGTCCGATGCGACATGCGTCTCTGCTTCGCCAGGTATTTGTTTCCGCAAAAAAGTATTTATTATAGGGAGGAGTTCCTCAAGTTCAAAAACATCTCAATAAATAATAAAGTACCTTTGCTGTCGGCCGTGCGACCAAAAAAGACTCGGACCTGCCTGTCCATAACAATAACGCATGATTAATGGTCTATGCTATGGATTTATGGTACTGGCTTCACAGGTTTTGCATTTTTCGAGTCAATTTCTTCCGTAGGATCAGAATGGGAGTTTTGGTATTTGAGAAATGTTAATCTTGTACTCTGATTAAGACCAAAGTTTATTATCTTTGCTTTAATTGCAGGCCTATTACGAGAGATTGAAAAAATTGTCTCCAACAGAATGCCAAGCCTGATTAATTAAAAAGGTTTAAGACCGAAATTTGTGTTTTCTTCTTCTTTTTCTCTCGGAGTTTACAAAACATAAACCTCGAAAAAGCAATATCCAAAGATCTTTATAGTTAACTTTTCAAATACTCCCAAAAAATAAGAAATGAATTGACAAAACTTTTCATTTTTAAATTACTATTCCAAAGCCACTAAATATCATGTAATTTAACACCAGTGCCATTGACAGCTTCCCATGTCTCTAACTCAGATTTTTTGACTTTAACAACAATGTTACCTCTTTCTCCATTCTCCAATTGATACCTTTGGACTCTGTGAACATATCCTCCCATCTTTGGCAAAACAAATTGCCACACAATGTAATATCCAAAACAAAGTAATACAATTCCAATAGCAGTGATTGGATATGTTGCATAGAAAAAGCTCACATCACTTCCGATCAAAGAACCATCTGCAGGTGGAACAAATGGAATAATCATAACAAAAGCTTGAAAGAGAATTGAGATAATCAAGAATGGTAAAGGAACTTTCCAGTGGTTGTAACCCAATCCAGCCTTATTTCTCTGTCTTCTCAACAACAATAAACCAAGAGTTAATTGAAAGTCAAAGATATAACCTGAATAAGAACCGATGTCAACGACAAAGTTATAAGCATCACCTGCAGGTGGTGCAATCAAAACTATAATGTTGACAAGCCAGGTGATGAAAATAGGACCAAGTGGTGTTCCAAATGGCTTTGTTTGAACCCAAAAACTTCTATATGGCAAAACACCTTGTCTTCCGATTTCACGTAAAGCTCTTGAATGGGAGACAAAAACAGCGAACAAGTGACCAAGTGCTGAAAGTGCAACCAAAACTGAAATCAGCTTGACTGCCTTCTCATTACCAAATACATTTTGAGCGAATAATGCAGCAATTAATGTACCTGACTCCTTAATTTCATTTACAGAACCGCTTCCAGCAAAGTAAGCAGTGACAACCAAAAGGTAAAGAATGAAGATAATAAAGAATGTAAATGGGATCAAGACTTTGAATGCAAACAATCTTTGAGATCCATTTCCCCATCTTGAAACCAATCTTTGATGAAAGTTATAAGTTGAAGGATCACTTGGTAATGATCCATGAGGAACTTCACTCAAAACACCAAATGCATAACCAGCACCTCCGTATGAGAAAGCAACTTTGATGATACCGTTCGCAATTGAATTTCCAGAGCTTGTTGATCCCTGCATAGAATTGTGAAAGTTCAGCTTTGGGTCTTCAACTCTGGTATGACCCCCAAGAACAACCAAACCGGTAATAGCAATGAACAACAAAGTGATGATTTTAACATGACCCAAAACGTTCGAAATTCTCAATGATAATTTAGTCGAAACGGCTGAAGCAAGAGCAGTAAAAGTCAAGACGGCAATGCCAATACCTCTTTGTTTCCAAGTAGTTACTTCAACGTCTGCAGCCTTCAAAATGTACTGACCAAATGCCGTTGCTGAAGATGCTGAAAAGGACAAAATGACGCTTACAGCGGCATATGTTGTTGGAACCAAAAATGGTGGATTTGGATAAGCCTGTTCCAAATATGCAACATCCCCTCCAGATCTATTTTTGAAGTATGTGACAAACTCAATATAAACCAAGATTTTGAACAATGAAATAAACCAACAAAATACCCAAAGCAAGTACGATCCACCAACACTACCAATAGACTTCAAGATTGATCCAGGTGTAGCAAATATACCGGTACCAACAACACCAGAAACAAGCATATAAATCAATGATGTATAATTAACATGGTTTCCCAACGGATTTTCCTTCTCCACTGGGGCACCAAGCTCATTCAACTGAATACTGTCTGTATCATTCTCCTCATAACTGATTATTTGTTCAACAGTGTTCAAACCAACTTTTGTTTCGAAATTTGAAAGTTTATTATAGCTGGATTCGTCTGTTGCTGTAGTTTGGGCCTGAGCTGCATCAGAGACTTTTGGTGACAAAGACATTTTATTTATCGATGAGTTCCACTGAAAAAACTTTCCAACATCTAATCACTCATAAAAAACAAAAGTATTTATATCATTTGGGATCATAACGACAAATAAATTGTGGTTTAGAAAGACGTGATTTTTCAACCAGCTGTGTGAAGGGATTTCCTTATGTGGGTAGGTGCAGTGCACTGCCAAGATGAATAGTTACTATAAACTGTGGCCAGGGTCCAAAATTCTCACCAAAAACGACACTTTTTTGAAAAGCTGAGCCTTTTAGCGATGCCCTCAGATGTGGCGGCCAGATTCATGGATATGAGATTCTGGAAAACCAGGAGACAGCTCTCAATCCAGTCCCGTATTGACCACACCAACGTGGTTAGTTAACATCCCTTTTGCCTAGGTCACGTGTGATGCATACAAGCTGGGATGTATATAGGAAGTATGAAGAATCATGAGATGACCAGATATTAGAGATTTGGACATTGTGAAATGTGTCAGGTATACAGATTAGGATGAGACCATTTCCTCGCGATATTGTTTTTTGAAGAAAGTGTGGAGAGCGGTTATACCGCTATTTTTTTTGCACTTTCACTTGGATTCTGACCGATCTGAAAAGAGAAGGTGAAAAATCTGGTAATGCCTTTGATCTCTCGATGAAGTTTTTTCATTTTTTTCTTTTAAGAAGCCAGCTCTGCTCAAAGGACAGACTAGCTTACAAAATCAGGAACAGTATGCGACACAGCATTCTGGGTAAACATGAGGTGTGAAATTGCATCAAAATCAATCTGAAGCTGTCGGCTGAAAATAAGTGGTGGTGGTCCTGTTTTTTGAAGGAAAAGCAGTTGAGGTTAGCGGTAATGCTCGTTCTTGGTTAATGGGGGCAAACCACAGGACAAAAAACTTACACCCTCAGTTGCGTTAAACCTGTACACACGTAAACATCTGAACTTAGCATCATCATTGTTACACTTTGGCCGTGACTTCAAAGTGCGGTGAAAGTCAGTGTGAAATGTAAAAATTTGGGCAGGGTTGTGTGTGAGTGTCCTCCGAACACATCATGGACTTTATTAACTGCGAGGATTCGGCTCCAATAGAGGCAGGAGTGCGATACGGAATAACTGCCAAGCGAGAAGGTTCATTGTAGATATGCAGTTGATCGTTCGCAAGCCTGCAGTTGGTCAAAGGATAATACTTAGAATGATCGCCTTATTCTCCATTCAGGTGCAAAATTGCTGGTTACAGCCTTTCCAGTAGTAAGGCATGTGTGTACTTTCCTTCCCGTCAAATTAAAGGCAACCGGAAGCTTGAAGAGCACTTCTTCCAACACTCGGAGTTGCTACAAATACATGAGTAGAATAGCATCTCTTAAGAACCAAGAGCGACCTGGACCTAAACAAGTTTTAACCTGTCAGGATTGTTGTATATACTGAGCTCTTTACCAGAGCAGAAATTCTCCACATGAGCAGATTTAACAAATAATGATCATATCTATGCACAAGCAACTACTTCTCACTAGAATAGATATATTCATTTCAGCTAGGAGCTTTTGAAAACTTCAAGTAAGAAAGCGTCATTTTTTGATTAAACCTGCGCTAGAAAATGGATAGGCTAATTTTACTTCGTGCGCTTCGGAGATGGTATACACTTTGTTTAAAAGTACTGACCAGTTCATGTTAGTGTCTAAGTGATTCTTGTATCTAGCTGCAGCAAACCATCATTCAAAGGTTTCCTGAAATGCAAGCTCGGATGTTGAACAACGTTGTCGCATAAAGGTTTATTCAGATTTCTTCCCTATAACAAATTTTTAGTCATCATCCAAACCAAAAGCAAAGATCGATTTGATCAAAATTAGACAAAAAACTGTTAATACAATGAGCGAGGAATCAGGGGAAAATAACACGAAATGTGAGGAGGATATAAATGGAGAGGGCACGGAAACACCAACCGTATGTAGTGTTAATGAGGTTACGTTTGATTCTGCAACAGGTGACCCCAGAAATTTTTCAATTTTCAGAAAATGGTTGATAACACTGCTAATTTCATTAACGGCGCTATGCATCACCATGATATCATCATGTTGGGCAATGGCTTCCGATCATGTAATGGAACATTTCCATGTAAGCCACGAGATCTCTGTACTTGGGATAAGTACCTATATCTGGGGTTTGGGAATAGGTCCTCTATTTCTATCTCCGATAAGCGAGTATCACGGAAGAAAAGTCACATTTGTTGGTGGACTATCATTGGCAATATGTTTTGAGTTTTTGCCTTCATTTTGTGAGAATATTGGTGGTGTACTATTTGGAAGGTTTATGACTGGCTTTTTTGGAAGTGCATTCATGTCAGTTGCTGGTGGGACTTTAACGGATATTTTTAGTAAAGACGAAATCGGTCTTCCAATGATGATATTCAGTCTAATGCCATTTTTGGGGCCATCATTGGGTCCATTGGTTAGTGGTGCAGTTAACGTCTCAATCAATTTCAGATGGATTTTCCATATCATGTTAATCTTCTCTCTGGCAATGTTGCTATCTATCATATTATTTGTTCCAGAAACCTATGGCCCTGTATTATTGAAGCGGAAACTGATAAGGCTAAGACAGGAGACTGGGAATATGGACCTATTTGCACCATTGGAAAAAAATCCCTTGAATCTATTTCAATCAACGATCATTTCATCGAAAAGACCAATATTGTTACTTCTGAAGGATCCAATGATGGCTTCTCTTTGTCTTTACATGGGCTTGATTCTTGCAATAATTTACATGTTTTTTGTATCATTTCCATACATTTTTAAAACAGTCTATGGATTCGGTGTTATGGGCCAAAGTTTATCGTTTTTGGGCTTGATTGCGGGTCAATGTATGACCATAGGCTCGTCAATCTTTTTTCAAAGGTTGTACCATAAGCAAGTGATAAAAAACAACGGGAAATCAGAACCAGAATTTAGACTACCGATGGTTATGTTTGGGTCTTTCTTTGTCAGTATTGGTTTGTTTATTATTGCATGGGTGTCATATGCATACTTACATTGGATTGGCACAATAATCGGTTCTACAGTTTATGGATTTGGTGTTGGCTTGGTATTCACAGGAATATTCAGTTATACTGTTGATGGTTATAAACTCTATGCAGCCAGTGGATTGGCGGCCAACAGTTTGGTGAGAAGTACGATGGCAGGAGTCTTTCCGTTATTCACTTTAGCAATGTATGAACATATGGGAATTCATTGGGCTTCATGTTTTTTGGCATTGTTTTCAGCAGCATTGATTCCTTTGCCATTTATATTCTACAAGTATGGGAAATATTTGAGAAGTAGATCTCCCTATGCTTGGTCCGATGTTGAGTAGCCCTTTTCATACCTCTACAGATAGGGACATACCGATTATTTACATTTTGCATAAATTTTTAGGGTAAGATATATTTCTTGTGTACCTTTTTACATGGATCACCATTTGTGGTGTTCGTTTTAATTTACTTCATATGATAAAGGAAAAGGAAACAACAGAAGTCAAGCACAGGCACCAATTCTTGCTAAAACAATCCAAGAGAAAATCTCTTCTTCTTTTTTTTGATAGATTCATATTTCACTTTGATATTCTCAGCCTCAACAATTCTCAAACTTTCAGCTGAGTGCTTATTTTGAATCAACTTGTAATGACATAGCAAGGGGGTTAACCCTTGTTTACTCAACCTGATACAGTTAGAATCAAATTGAGAGCGAAAATTTCGATCAAACTTATAATAAAGTTTTAGAACGGTTATATATGAGGAAATGTCATTTGATCTCACCAACAACTCATAACGCAAACAATCATATAACTGCTGATTTTTTAAATCTTTTATTCTCATGTAAAATCCATTCGGAGTGCTATTACCTACTCGTTTGAAAAATTCGTCATTCAAATCATGAATAGCGTAGTTGTTCAAAGAGTTGAGCTTCATATTTTTGTGAATGTCCAAAGACTGTAGTATACGACTATAAAACTTGGTTCTATTCTTATGGATGGAAGAATCATGTGCTTCCAATTTGTTGATGAGCTTCTCTATCTCAATGGTTGTCAAGTGCTCGACAAATCTATAATCATTCTCTTGAGTGTATGATAGGTCAAAGATTGAAACGTATCCTTCCACCCTGAAATACTCATTGAATATTATCTGATTGTTTGTTAGATTTGTAACTTTGGATAATGAACGTAATGTACCCTCAAACAAATTTTCCGATTCCAAATCTTTATTTTCTTCATGTTTGTTCAAGTATTCAAGTAAGTCTAGCTTTATGCTTGGTTCAACTCGATTTTTTGATTTCGAAAAATCATCTTCATCAGCAGTGTATTTTTGAACAATCTGGACAACTTCGATTGTTTCCACAATTGAAGTTACATCTTCGAGATCTTTATCCACTCTTCCGTAAATTTCATTTGAGTAATCTGTAGCAAATGAGTTCACTGAGACTAGATCAATATTTGGAGCTTCCATTGTCTCGTCAGAAATGTCGCCCCTACTTCCATTCGTTTCAGCTTGAACTTGATCAAATTCCACAGACTCAGAACTATCTGAGCCCAGAATTTTTTGATCTATGACTGGATTATATGAGCCATCGATTATTTTCTCTCTCAAGTGCTTTATAATATCCGAGATGTTTGAATTATTGTATCTCCTAGAACCTCTGTTCTTGTATACTTGATTGCTGCTAAATACTACAGCCGACTCATTTTCATCAAACAAAGATTCATCAAACAGAGATTTACTATGAGGTGATGCCTCTTGAATGGTTTCTAACCCGCCAAACCCATTGGGTAACTCAATATTATCAAAAGATATCTCGTTCAAATTTTCCAAGGATAACTCCAAAGAGGAATCACAGCTTTGAGTCTGATTCCGTTCTTCCTCTAACCCCCCCTCTTTTTCAAAGTTATTTAAATCCTGTAAACTGGGTAAGTGGTAAATCTGTTTGATCAAATCATACTTCTTAGCAGTATTTCTCAAATCTTCGATTTGAGGCTTTATAATCCTTTCCATCTCACGAATGACAGTCTTTATCAACAATTGATCGTTCACAGAGAACGGTAAGTCCAATTGATTGTACAAGTACAGAAGAGATTCTTCAAAATCGTCATCAAGATGTGATTGATCAATGGACAAATTATCCTGATCTCTGTTGAATATAACGCTTGTGGGTGACACATCGTCTCCATCATATTCTTCTGGGTTCGTATTGTTGCCAGCACTTCCATAATCATCGCTCGTTATTGTGTTCATCTCAAAGGCCGATTCATCTGAAAAGTCTGGGGTGTCATAGTTTTCATACTCTTCTTTCAAAATAGCTGATAAGTCCTCTCTTCCACCTTGATAATCGTCAATTATTAAGTTAGTGTTAAAGAAGATTTTGTTCGTTGAAATCTGAACAGAATTTCTAATATTGCTCATTTCAGGTTTAGATGTTTGAATACAATCGGTATGAGTTTTATTTGGTGAGTAAATGCCTGGACTGTCAAATGATTGATACATCACTGTTCCTCATCCTTCCAATTGAGATTCGTGGATGAAGTCACCACAAGAAGAAGCAACCCAATTATAAATAACAACTCAAATCTGCAACAAACTTCTTGATGCAATACAAAACAAGTTTTCAACTTGGTTTCGTTTTGAAAATTAATGACTGATCAAACTAATGTATCAAGTTTCATGCATCTTTGAAACATCTGTGGTGAATCTTCAACATTACTGTTTTTCAGCTCCTAACATAAGCTTAAATTCATTTAAACATCATTGTTGAGACTAGCTTTATTTCATCGGCATAACAATACCTTTGATGATAAGAAAATAAGCAAGACTTAGTTTGGATTCCATTTTTTAATGCCAAAAGACCTGTTTCTCGAAATCATATCAAAAGAACGCGTGCAAAAAATACTCCTACGATAGTCTTAGGATGGTAGGCTGATGTAGAGCAAAGAAAGACAAGACATTTAACAATATAAAAAGAATCACAATTACTTAAATATACACTCAGGATCAGGCCTTAGTTTTCTTCTTTGGGGGTCTACCATCATCTTCAGCCTTCCCAGATTCACTATCAGCATCACTCATACTAGCGTCAGAATCAAACTCTTCAGCTGGGTCACTATCTGAGTCAGCATCAAAGTCTTCATCCGGACTTTCATCTTCGCCAGCAGAGCCGATATCAGCATCTGAGTCATCTGAATCAGCCGCAGCCAATACGGCGGCCATCCTTTGTTGTTGTTCCTTTTCGTCATTTTTGACTTTGATGCCCTTCTCTTTACAGTAATTCTCGACTGAAGCTTCTTCCTCTTTGTCAATGTTGGAAAATGAGTGAGATCCACCACTACGCAAATTGACCTCCAAATCAAATGTACGAGAAGTAGTCGAAGATCCTGCACGCGATAAAACAACATTCGAAATCTCTGAAAATGGAATATAAACAGCTGGTTTCGTCAAAAACAAGAACGATCTATCCAATGGGTATAAATGACCTTCACTAGCCTTCATGGAACACGAGATACCTGGGAAAGAGTACTTGGACTCAAAGCTTCCAGGGATGATAACCTTACGTTCGGTCAAACCTCGGAAACACTGACTCATCACCTTATGTGTCAGTTCATCATATCTCTTTTTCAACTTATCAGCATATTTTTCCTTGTATTCCTCTTCACCCAAGTTCAACTCAACTTCCATCTCTTCGTCTTTATTGAACTGTAATACCAAAAATGGATAACGTGTTTGACCTTGTCTCAATGGAGGATCTATTTGCAATACCATCAAGTGGTGAATATCGTCAGGCTTTGGTAATGAAAATATCCTCTCAATCTGCTTGTATTGAATCTTGTAATCGTAAGTAGTACCTCTCAATCTCAACGAGGTTGGGTACATCTCAATATCAAAACGACCTCTTGGTGTCAACAACAAAATATCAGAGAAAGTAACAATAGCCTCACCTGCGACTTGGCCGATTGAGGCTTTATCCTTCAACTGTTCGTAGAATAGTGCAGCTAGGTTCTTATCCTTGCTCACTTTCACTTCCCCTTCATCTTTACCCTCTTCTTCAGGTTTGTCATCATCATCATCCTTGACAGTACCCGGAATATAAAGTCTAACTTCAACTAACTCATCACCAGCTGTGTTTGAGTTGTCATTAAGGTTCAATTCAACAGTGACTTCATTCTTACCTGTAAGATTTGAATTACTTATTTCACTATACGGAATTTCAAAATCTGGTCTATTGTTCACGTTAAAGACTAGTTCTGTTCTAGCTAAATCAGCTTTACCCCAGTTCCAACCTCTTAACGAGTGCTCTTTCAGCTCTAATTGAACATTATTGAAATATTTGGAGATAGTTGATTTCAACGAATTGAAATCATCTTGTTCAAATCCGTCCAACGATACAACACCTTGATTTTTGGTGTATACTCTCAATTCCCAACCTCTTGAGCCACGGCTCCAATGGGCGGAGACTATCTCACTGGCTGCTAATAGGAACGTCTTTTCAGCAGTTCCTCCAGTAGATGCTGGTTTCCAACCAAGACCTGAATCAGCAATACGGGTACGTCCGTAACGTTTCGATTGGTTCAAATATATTCTTTCGTAATCTACTGACATTTTTGTTTAGCTCCTACAAAATCAATACCTATATTTCGAGGAATTTATATACAGCTCGATGAACTTGTTGATGAATTTGCTTTAATTAACACAAAAATAGGAAAATACACAAAAAGTTGATCAACTTAAAACAAATACACTACTTTTATTTATTTGAGTGTACGCGTTCTCTGTGCTTTACTTTAACCTGTTCCTTTTGTTCCTATAGAATACAACCAATTATATTACAGTTCTGATGAGCTAATAAGAGTAAAAATACAAACCGAGAAAAACAAAGTAACACCCGTTCCAAAACCCATCATCGCAAAGAAAAAGGTCTGACGTGAGGAAAATCAACTAACTCTCACTTATCAAATCTCTATTTTTTAAACTGATACTCTTGGTCATGTTTTCAACTTTATAGATACCCACCAACTGCTTTGCCAACTCAAACATATTGTTTCTCAAGGAAATGACGATGAATTGTGCATTTTTAGTTCTCTCCTTGATATAATTTGCAACTATTGAAACATTTCTAAAGTCCAAGGCAGCATCGATTTCGTCCATCACATATAAGGGAGTTGGTTTATATCTATGTAATGCAAATACTAGTGCCAACGATGATAGTGTTTTTTCACCACCTGATAAGTTGGAGATGTTTTTCCACGATTTCTTAGGGGGCATAACACTAAATAATATACCCTCACTAAAGGGGTCCAATGAGTCAACTAATTCCAATTCAGCATTTCCACCCATTGTAATCATTTGATACATCTCCTTTAGTGTCATTGATATTTGATTGAATCCTTCCATAAATTCGTCCAATCGTTTCTTCTTCAACGATTCATACTCTATCTTGATCGTATCTCGTAATTCAACGCTTGTGTTCAAATCCGTCTTTCTTTGAGAAAACTCAATAAATCTTCTGGAGTACTCAGTCAAGATATCAATGTCAACTTTGACGTTATGCATAAAATCTTCCAAATCTTTGACCTCTGCTGAGATCGCATCAATGTCGATTTTCTGTAATTCATCGAGTGGGATATCTTTGATCACATCTTCTTGTTCAAGTGTTGCCCTCATTTGATCCCCTTCTTCAAGCCATCCCAAATAATCATCAAGGTTTCTCAACTCCATGGATTTGAATTCTTGATCTATAGCAGCAATATTTTTTTCGCAGTGCCTAGCAACACTCTCGTACTTCTCAATTTTATTCAAAATTTCAATTTCAACTGATTTCAATTCATTGATCTTTGCCTGTTTGGAATCTAAATTGTCTTTAATTGTCTCAAGTTTCTCCATATTAGACTCCCTCTCAGACACTAGTTTTTCGAAATCCTGATCGTAATTACCAACGTTTTTCATCTTTATCTCAAATGCTTCTTTCAACTGAACCAACTCGAAATCGCAGCTTTCAAGTTCATTTTGGAGTTGTGTAATCCTCTTTTCGTTTCTTTTGATCTCACTTTTCAATTTGGTGATAGTAATCACATCTTGCGACTTCTTACTATTGATGATTTGAATCTTCGACTGAATGGAGTCAACTTTGGACTTCTGTAATCTAAGTTCAACACCACCAATCTGCATGATCTTTTCATTCAACTCTTCAATATTCAGTTCAAGATCTTTCGATTCCTGCTTTATAGAGTTGAATTCAACTAATTTTTGATCTACTAAAGTTGTAGCTTGTAAAATTTGCTCATTCATCTGCGAAGCATCTGCATTTTCCTTGGCTTTCACCAACTCCTTATGATTTTTTTTTGTTTCCTTCATCTCCATGGCAAGAGCATTAATATCCATTTCAATCTTAGAAATGTTGAGCTCTAATTGGGGTTTTTTGGATTTCAACTGATTTAAAGCGCCTTCCATCTCCAAAAAAGTGTCCTGGGCAATCTGAACTTTCTTTTCTTTTTGTGATAAGTCTTGCTCCATTTTTGCAACATCTTCTTCCGTATGGTCGGAAGCCGGTATAGATCTCATGGCACCCTTATTAACGTAATTACCACCACCTGATAATGTACCAGATGTGTCGATCAACTTACCATCCAATGTGACAACTCTCCATCTTCGCTGTCCATACGCTACTTGTCTTGCTTCAGCCATATCCCTGGCTGCTAAGGTATCTTTCAAAACGCTGTAGAATGCTGGTAAAAATTTGCGATCCTTTGGTTCTACCAAGTCAAATAATCTTGGAACATTATGAGGGGTCTGAATTCTACTCATATTGAAATTTTTCAACTTTGACAACACAATAAAATTACCAAAACCAAGCTGGTTCTTTCTCAAATATTCGATACATTGTTGGCCAACTTCCACAGTTTCGACAACCATATTGTCTAACTGTGAGCATGCTGTTGAGATTGCAACATCGTACTTGTCGTCAATTATTCCAAGATCACCTAGTCTACCATAAAATCCACTGATTCTACCTGATTTCTGTAATCCCATCAAACCGGAAAGCACCCTACTTTTGTTTTGAGTTGTTGATAAAGTTGAACGAAGATCGATAGTTTTCTGCTTCTGATTTGACAATTTAGATTTCATTTCTTGAAGTTTAACTCTGGTTGAAGAAACCTCCGATTCTCCCAATTCAATCTGAGAGATAACATGGGTTAATTCCTCTTTTGCTTCTTGTAATTCGAGTTCTTTTCTTTGGCCAACTTCTACAATCTCCTTAACTTTCTGCCTAGAAGCTTCAACCTCTGAGCTGAGCTCATTCTTTTTCTTGGTTAACATTTGTACTTCAGATTTGGCAATTTCAATCTCACCATTTTTAGCATCCAATTTGTCGTTCCAAGGCTGTAATTGTCCCTTCAAAGATTCAATTTTCTCAGAATACACTGAGGTCTTATCTGCTAAGTTAGTGCGCATTAATTCTAACTCCTCCCTTTCCTTACCATAGTCATCAACCAAAGAGACTAATTGTGTTTCATTAGCTGCTTGTTCTTGTTCGTGTTGATCCAACTTTGCTTGAGCTTCTCTAAAAGATTGCTGAACAGATGCAAGTGCCTTCTCAGCTTTCTTCTTTTTATTCTCAGTATGCTTCAATTTTTCTTCAAATGAAACCTTCTCGCGGTCAATCTGTTTCTGCTTGGTTTCCAATACTTTGATCTGTTCATCTAAGGCATTTGTCAGTATTTTCAATGAGTCATGTTCCTTTGCCAACGATTTTAACTCATTTTCAAACTCTGTGGTCTCGGATTTTTCTTGTTGAAGTTGATCCTTGTATTCATTGATTTTTTTGGAAGCTTGAGCCACCTTTTGTTTATCATCAATCATTTGCGATTGAAATAAGATAGACTTTTTTTCAAGAAGAGACTTTTCCTTTTTCAAAAACATAATGGCTTCATCTTTTTTTTCCTCTAATGAGTCCTTCTCCTTTAAAACAAGATCATACCTATTCTTCTTCTCTACACAAATCTCATTCAACTCGTCCATTTTGCTCAAGCAATCTTCAATTCTTGTTTTATAATCGCTGGTACCAATGATGTCTTCCAAATACTCAAGTAAACCATCATCATTTTCTCTTTCAGCTTTTGGCTTCATTTGAGCAATACTCTCAACTTCTCCCTGAAGAATTAAAAATCTTTTGTGGTCCAAATCAATACCTTTAGCCTTCAACATATCTGTAACCTCGGTATAATTGCTCTCTCTCTTATTAATGTAATACTTGGATGAGTTATTTTTGAACGCCTTTCTTGACACTACTAAGTCTGAACTAGGAACAACGGTAGTAGTGTGACTCTCGTCATCATCCAAGACGTGTTGGAAATGAATATCTACTTGACAAGAAGTCAAATCTGGATGAGCCTCAGAATTATGTATCAATTCAGACAATTTTCCTTGTCTCATCTTTGACGCCCTGAAACCGAAAACAAACAACATTGAATCAATGACATTTGATTTACCACTGCCGTTGGGACCGACAACAGCACTAAATGAAGAGTTGAACGGACCAATGATTTGTTGTCCAGCATATGATTTGAAGTTAGTTAAGACTAGTTTAGTGATAACCAATCTTGGTTCATGAACTATTGGTTTATTGGGCTCTAAGTCATCCATTTCACTGTTGAAATTCATGAACGGTATCCCATGTTTCATAGGTGACTTTGAAGGTGATTTGGGAAAATTCTGTTTGGTTGGGGAATTTTCTAGGTTCATTGTTTGTTGCTTTATTGGTGAAATTTGAGTGTGGAAAGTTGGTGCATTTAACGCGTTATCACCCAAAGGCTTCAAAGATGAAACTTTATTTGCGACTGACGGTGATCGCTTGGGACTTGTAAGTAGCATCTCTGGGGTGTGTTCTCTAGCAGCATTATTATCTCTGATTTCAATCAAACTTTTGTCTTCCAAATTGTCTTCGGGAGGTGGTGATTTTATGGCGCTTGTATTTATCAAGTCACTTGAATCATCCACAATTACTCTTTGTCTTATTGTACGTTTACGACGTACCGTCGGATTAGGAGATGTTGGAATCATTTTACTCTTGCTAACAAAAGTTTCAAGATACAAAGAGATCTTTTGTTTTGGTTTAATATAAATAAGAAGCACACTATGTATATATATCTCTCATGTGTTCCACATTGTAGCAAATTGTAAACAAAGGTCAAAAACAAAAAAAAGATGGGAAAATAAAAGGTAGTGTACGTACAATCCAATATTCCCGTCTAGGCATTAGGTACTATTATAAGATGTACCTGATGAAAGTTGTTGCTGATACTAGAACTAGTGGATACCTTCGCAGGTATAATTGATAGTCTGTTAAAGGTACTTGCTGTATATTTTTAAACAAAAACGGTTAATTGCAGTATCAAATTGGGTTTGAATAAAGATATTGCCTCTGCATATAGAAAACATATGATGAGATGGCCAATCAAGTAATAGTAGAAACCAAGGAGATAGTTGCATGGAGCTACTTGTGTGCAAAATTGAAAATACTAAAAACTTATCATCTGTGGTATGCAATTTATGCAATAGAAGTCGGTCGCAAAAAGAATAGGACAAGGCTTATTGAATACTGATATAATTTCTAAAAAGTCCAGAACGAAACAGACTCATCGTCCAACTTTTCATCCAAGTATCCGATTGTTTTTGCCTTCTTAACATCGCCGAACTCATCCTTTTTAACACCAAATGTCAAGAAGTCATCGCTATCAACCTCTTCAAGTGATCTTTTCTTGTCAAAATCTAGATTTTCATTGTCATCTGGTGGTGTTGGGATCATCATGCTGAAAATTGTCCGTCCGATAGATGGTACTTCTTTGAAAGCCGCACGTAAAGTGTACGGTTTCAAGTCACCTGTCCATTGGTCATCCATTGAGTCGCCAGATTTCTTGACTTTGTCAGCTGTAGTAGATGATGATTTCTTGGAAATTGAAGATGGGGTTTTAACAATAGCAAAAGGTGTTGGTGTTTGTAATATTGCTGAAGGTGTAAGTCCTCTTGTAGAAGGTGACATCTGTCTATTATTAGCTGTTGATGTAAGATTCATCGAATTTGAGCGTTGTGAGTTCAATCCGGACAACAAATTCGAATTTTTTGGATTGACAAGCTTTGACTCCTCATTGCTCAACCCTATAGAATGGGCCAATGTAGAGAGAAAATAATTCATTGGATCTACTTGTCCCAACTGCTGTCTTTTGATTCTTGCAATTTCCTCTTGTTCCCTCAATCCCCTTTCTTTCAATACTCTTTCATTTTGTTCCCTCAACTGGAGTTGAGCAGCAGCATTCAAAGGTCTCTGTCTAGCATCAACTGCGACGGACAGTGTCGAGCCTTGATTGGAAGTTGATTTGGGAGTAAAGGAAGGCTGAATTGGTAGTGATGGTGCAACCTGCTGAGCTTTAGTCAACTTTGGAGTTGCTTTGCTCTTTCTCTTTGCCGGTGTTTTCTTCGGACCGGAAATTACAGCCGTAGTCGGGATTGGAGTCAATTGTGGTGCTTGTTGCAATGATGATGCGATTTGTTGTTGCTGTTGTTGTTGTTGTTGTTGTTGTTGTTGTTGTTGTTGTTGTTGTTGTTGTTGTTGTTGTTGTTGTTGTTGTTGTTGTTGTTGTTGTTGTTGTTGTTGTTGCTGTTGCTGTTGCTGTTGCTGTTGTTGCTGCTGTTGTTGTTGATGTAAAAGCTGTTGTTGTAAGATGGCGTTGGGCATCGTAGGAGACATCCTATTCTGTTGAAACATTTGATTCTGGAACTGTCGCTGATTTTGAAGGTCGTTGGAGCCAGGCAAACCTTGCAACAAGACTGGATTCAAATCACCATTTGTCATAGTGTTATTCAATCCTTGTTGTGGTAACATTTGCAGTTGCTGGATCTGTGGTGCTATTGAACTGTTCATTGACATCATATTACTTCTTTGCTGCTGCTGCTGTTGTTGTTGTTGTAGTTGTAGTTGTTGTTGTTGTTGTTGTTGTTGTTGTTGTTGTGCTGTAGATAACGTTGCATTTTTCTGTGAATCCTTAATAAACGAGATATATTTTTGAATCTGGTTCTGTATTTTGTTGTACAATTCCCTATCACAATAAAACTTGTTGTTATCCAAACCAAGAATAATATTCTTTAGCATCATTCGCATGGAGAGCAATTTCGTGGTTGCGTCTTTATTTTTGCTGATGAAGTAAAATTTTGGAACAATACTATCGGTGATATTCAACATTGAGGTAATGGATTTATAATTGTCAATCAAAAATTTCTTCTCCTCATTGGAAATTTTGCTAGATAACTCATTCAATGTTATGGCATATCTAGATGAATTTTCAATCAACTTTCTCAACAGCATCTTATCATCCTCAGAGATAGAAATTCCTCCAAACAGTAATCTTTGTTGTTGATGCTGGGCTTGCGATTGGTTCATATTGTTCGAGCCAATCTGTTGGCCACTAGTCGGCAATCCTTGTTGTTGAAATCTCAGCTGCTGCTGCATCGTTGGTAACAGATTACTCTCCATTGATTGTTGCTGAATTGGAATCACCGGTAATGTTTTTTGCTGGTTGCTGTTCGTGTTGATGCTGTTGTTGTTCCACTTTTGATTGCTATTGTTGCTATTTTTATTGAATTGTTGTTGAATCTGAACTGGGAGTTGTTGTTGGGAGTTCGCATTATAATTCATACCCAGTGACAGTTGCTGTGCAAGGTTGTTCATCTGTTGTTGTGGCATACTCAATGATTGAGCATTCAGTTGAAGTCTGGCTTGGACTTGGGCTTGAAGTTCGTTCCTTTGAGCTTGACTCTGAACCAGTTGTTGCTGTTGATGAAGTTGTTTGAGTTGTTGGTTGTTATTAGCAGAAGCTGCTGCTGCTGCTGCTGCATTATTTTTTTTCACAGTTTCAAAATGGTGCATCAAAAACTTTTTTATAAAAGCTTGCTTCTGTTCAGGCAGCAACTCGTTTGGAATCTGGCCATTGTTCTGTAACTTTTGTAATACCTGAATCGCTTGTGCAGTCAAGTCTTTAATGTGCTGCTGGCTTATTATATTTGCCGGTACTTGCTGTGCAATTTGAGGCTGTTGGATAGTGGAGTTGGCTAAACCTTCGTTGGGAATACCGCTGAGATTCATCTGTTGTTGTTGCCTCTGTAAGACTTGTTGTGGGTTGAGAGCCAGTTGCAGTTGTTGTATTTGTTGTTGCCTCAGTCTCAGTTGCAGTACATTCATAGCCTGTTGATTGTTGTTTGGTCTAATGTTGTTGTTCCCAATTCCAAGTGATGAGGAATTCCCGCCATTACTTATTTGGTTTTTTAAAACCTGTTCTTGTTTGTCCTTAGCTGCAATCAACTGTGTGTGCATTTGATGAACCGCTCTAATTGTGTTGATGGCTTGTTCACTAAACACCTGTTTCTTTGCTAACTCCATGATTTGAGCCCAGGTCTTAACCCCTGGAGGCAATCCAGGAATTTTAGCTAATAAACCAGGTGGGATCGGAACAGTTTTGAGGTTTACCGCTGCCTGCGATGGTACTGATTGCTGCTGTTGTTGAGTTCTGATTATGTTTGGAGGTGCGTTCAAACTTTGTTGGTTATGTTGTTGCTGTTGTTGAGTATGTTGTTGCTGTTGCTGTTGTTGTTGCAAAAGGAAAGACTGTTGTGCCTGTTGCCTCAGCTGTGCTTGTCTTTGTAAAAACGCCTGTTGATCTTGAGCCATCGACATGTTTGGGCTCATGTTTGCACTGCCGAACAGCTGTTGTTGAAGTTGTTGGTTTGCATTGTTGTTCGCACCATTATTTCCACCATTGGCGTTCATTATTGCCTGTTTTATTTCAAATGATTTTTCTCTCAACATTTTGTTGTAAAATTCTTTGGAGGTTGCATTCTTGAATGCAAAAAACTCGTAGTTCTGAGATAGCTGATGAATCTTCTCGGGAGAATAATGGTTTGGCATTTGAGAAATTGCAGATTTCCTGCTTGAGAAAAAAGACCCCATTGGTTAGTAAAAAGATGGACTTTCTTCTCTTTGATATCAAACAAAATCAAAACTTACAAAATAGAGATGAACTTTTGTCTTTCATTCTGAGTCAATGACAATTGCCATTGTTGTGTTGGCTGGGGCAGTTGCTGTTGATTCATCCTGAATTATAGCTCCAGTTCCAGATAGGTTGAACAACAAGAGTGGTTGGTTATGGCTTAACAACTACGTCTTGCTGTTTGGTCTGGTACTTCTTTGTATCTCCGTGTTACCAATGGTATGATAATTTAAGTTGTATTTTTTTCGTTGGATTTTGGTATGGGCAGAAAACAAAAAAAATTAAGAATTTTTGTTTCACGATCAACATACTTGTTTAACACATCATAAATAAGATGAATGAGAAGACTATTTACAAGGTCATCCAAGTGTTTGGAGAAACAGTAAAATAAAATATGACCTCAATAATGCTTTATAGAGAGCTTTTAACTTGTTCAACTTTACTCAATCTAGACGAAGATTGGTCTCAGGATCTTGATTGGCTACAATGCAGCAATAGCCCCCAGGTGGGTTTCGTTTGCAATTTGTATTTTGATCAGCCAGATGTTTCTCTTGTGTTGTGTTGTTGAGAGTTGGGGTTTGTAGGTTGTGTGGGGTGATCTAATATTATCCATCCAACTTTCACGTATTAGCCAGACGCCTTTAATTTTGTGAATTTTGCAATCCAAGACACTTACATAAACACCCAGAGAGGGGAAATACTATGAATCCTTGAGCCAGTTAGAATTGAAATATGCAATTGAGCCCTGGAAGCGATCGAGGACAACAAATAGCTAAGGATTTTTGTTCACGACACTTATGGTTCGAATAGTCTCTAAAACGAACCTTGCAAGTTTATCAAAAAGAATTGTTTCCAGTTGAGGAGCGGTGGCCCAACGATCAATAAGTGGATTCCTCAACAATTTACTGGTCAATTTTTGAGTTTTTTGCAGATGAGAAGCAAATAAGCAGAACAAAGAGATCTGAAATGTGTTGCCCTAGATTTCAATCTCTATAGATCGATTTCAAATCATGTGAAGTTCGTAGTCCCAATTCGAGTGAAATGTAGCATTTTGATCAACCTCTTGATCAACCTCTTGCTTTCAATAAAGCCCCATCTTCCGCATATGGCTTTAAAATAATTAAAGAATGCTTGCTGAATTGCCCATGTCAAAGAGTAACTAAATCTTTCTCACGTCGAACAAGCTCAATGGTTGGATTCCATTTTGCCTTCTCTGCCTCATTCAACACGCCTGACTACAGGTTTTTGGGAAAGGGGTTATCCCACC
>PPKF02000031.1:0-30706 GCA_003706035.2 Peterozyma xylosa | reverse complement strand
TGACTGGAATAGGTTGATGATGATACAACGCTACCTGTCGATGCGACAGATGAACCACTGGATACGGTGGAGTAGGTTGATGGTGACACAACGCTGATTGTCGATTCGACAGATGAACTAGATGTCGATTCAACAAATGAACCACTTGAAACATGACTGGAGTAGGTTGATGATGATACAACGCTACTTGTCGATTCGAAAGAAGAACCACTTGAAACATGACTTGAGTAGGTTGATGATGATACAACGCTACTTGTCGATTCAACAAATGAACTAGATGTCGATTCAACAAATGAACCACTGGATATATGACTGGAGTAGGTTGATGATGATACAACGCTACTTGTCGATTCAACAAATGAACCAGAGGTGGATCCGACAGTGCTTCCTGATACAGATGATGATACCCCGGATGGAACAATACAGGAACTAGCCGGTGGTGTTGCACATGTGGCGCCTTTATCACAAGCTAACCACTTGTAGTTTGGGCCCTGGTTTTGACTAGGGTTATCACATCCCAATTTGGCAGTAACAGATTTGAATTTAACACCAAGGAGATCAAACTGGACTTCGAAACTTTTCCCAGTAGTAACATAACCACAGTGATCTGTAACAGGCTCACCTTTAGCAATGAACCAGCCTTCCCAGTTGAGGGGGTCTGTGATACCGAATGGATTGGATACACTGTTTGATTTTGATCCTGAGTTGCAGCTATAAGCAGTCTTTGACGTAGATCCTTCACAATTGATCTTGATCTGTGATATTTGTTGCAACTGCTTCGGAGACTTGTCTGTGGAAGAGCACTTGAAGAATACAAGGTATGTACCCTTGTCCGAATCTTCACACTCTGCCTTGGTTATTTCCAACTTCATATTATGGTAAGGAGAAGGTAGGGAAGAGAACTGACTTCCTGAACAACATGGCACTGGTGATTCAGTCACACACTGCGATACCGAAGAGGAACTAGATTGTATGCTTGAGCTGCTTGAGATGTCTGACGATTCAGCTGCTACAATATCACTGCTACTTGATACAGAAGATGACTCAGTACTGTATACCGATGATGAAACAACGCTACTTGTCGATTCGAAAGATGAACCACTTGAATCATCACTGGAGTAGGTGGATGGTGATGCAACGCTACTTGTAGATTCAAAAGATGAACTAGATGTCGATTCCAAAAATGAAGTGGATGTTGAGTGGTAAAATGAGCTTGATGATGTCTCAAGGAACGTAGTAAATGTGTCACTGGACAGAGGATTCCAGTGGGCTGATGGTGAAACAACCATATTTGATGATTGAATTGAGGAAGCTGTTGATAGTGTAGAAGATGACGTTGAAGACGATGGTGGAGACGTAGAAGACGTCGTTGTAGAAGTTGAAGACGACATTGCAGACGTTGAAGACGACATTGGAGAAGTATAAGAAGAACTCGAAGACGTCGTTGCCGAAGTTGCAGACGACATTGCAGAAGTGGATGTTGAGGATGACGTTGAAGACGATGTTGGAGACGTAGAAGACGTCGTTGTAGAAGTTGAAGACGACAGTGCAGACGTTATAGACGACGTTGGAGAAGTATAAGAAGAACTCGAAGACGTAGTTGCCGAAGTTGCAGACGACATTGCAGACGTTGTAGACGACGTTGGAGAAGTAGATGTTGAGGATGACGTTAAAGACGTTGAAGATGACGTTGAAGATGACGTTGAAGAGGAAGTTGGAGACGACGTTGAAGACGACGTTGAAGATGACGTTGAAGAGGAAGTTGGAGACGACGTTGAAGACGACGTTGAAGATGACGTTGAAGAAGACGTTGAAGATGACGTTGAAGAAGACGTTGAAGACGACGTTGATGAAGACGTTGACGACGTTGAAGACGACGTTGAAGATGACGTTGAAGAAGACGTTGAAGATGACGTTGAAGAAGACGTTGAAGACGACGTTGATGAAGACGTTGACGACGTTGAAGACGACGTTGAAGAAGACGTTGAAGAAGAAGTTGAAGAAGAAGTTGTCGAAGACGTTGAAGAAGAAGTTGTCGAAGACGTTGAAGACGACGTTGTCGATGACGTTGAAGACGATGTGGAAGTAGTTGTTTTTGTTGTTGATGTCGAACATTTGGATTGTCCATCGCATGCTACCCACATATATCCAGGCCCCTGGTTATTGCCAGGATTATTGCAACCAAAAGTGGATGTAAAAGTCCCTGAGTCACATTGAAATTGAAATTGAACATCTTCCTGTGTGGTAACATAACCACAATGTCCAGATACCGCTTTTCCTTGGGTCTCAAATGATCCTTGAAAGTTCAACGGATCTCTTACCCCAAATGTATTGCTAAGTTGCGTCTTGTCGTATATGGTGGCATATGTAGTTGCACCAGTTATGATTTGGATTTTTGATACCTTTGACAAAGAATAACCACTTTTACCGTTAGATGAGATCTTGAAATAGACTTTGTATTTGCCTTCGTCACAATTTTCACACTCATAGTTGTAGATTTGAAAATTCAAACCACCAAATGGGGATGACCCTGAGCGAAAAGTTTGATCGCTGCAGCATGAAACGGGTAAGGTGGTTGCTGAAACCTGGCTGAGCAATGCGGATGAGATCAACACTAGGATAATCCAAACCTTGAAAACAATCATAGTATATATGGCTAGTTGGATTGGTGGGTGAAAATAAGTTAGTGATTGGGGCCGCAATGAAAAGGGATGGCTAATACGTACATTCTCAATTTCCAGAACTTTAGGGATCAACAGAATTGGTATGAGCTCAATCATTGGGATGGGAGACTCAAAGGATTTTATATGATCGAAGCTGGAATATATAATACAGCAACCGCCATCGGGACTTCTCATAGTTCTGCACGAGATAACACAGCAAGGTAGAAAGGCAAACCAAGTCTAGACATTAGTTATGGATTTTCCTCTCTATCTCTCTCTCCCCCCCCACTCCACTAACAACCTAATCTCATAAAGAGTCAAATTGCTTACCCAAAAATCGATCAATATCTTACCCCCATCTCTACTTCCTGGCTATTGCTTTTTACTTCTTTCGGCTGCCTTTGGCTGAATTCAAGAATAG
Source organism: Peterozyma xylosa (assembly GCA_003706035.2). Classification (NCBI taxonomy): domain Eukaryota; kingdom Fungi; phylum Ascomycota; class Pichiomycetes; order Alaninales; family Pachysolenaceae; genus Peterozyma; species Peterozyma xylosa. Next base: position 27,622 of record PPKF02000031.1, on the reverse strand, counting down.
TCTGGAGTTTGTAAAAAATAAACCACACTTGAATTATACACTTTGCATTTCCCCCAAAACTCTTGTGTTTGTACTCTTTGCCTCTGTATGATGCCTTTGTGGGTGTGTCACCATCACACTATCCAACTCTATAAGCGCGATGACTACTGCTCAACACAAGAAACAACCCTGCTTCCTGTAACACAATCGCTTGGGGATATAGCACCACCAAACTGGATGATACTTCCTGCAATTTCCTGGAAGCAAAGCACGTATCTTAGGTTGATTTTTCGTTTTGATTTTTTGCGTTTTGGGTTTTTGGCTGCAAGTCGTCCTTTACGCTTTATTGCTACGTATGTGTGCTTAATTTAAGCTTTTTGGATTCCTCATCCACCACTCCCACCTGCATTCGCCTGATCCCGTCTCCTCAGAATCTTCTTGTGTGATGGTGTGTCTGTGCATACATCCAAGCTGTTCCAGAAAGGCCTCAACCGCTCTGGCCGTATCAGCGCTGAAGGCTTTGCCACGCGCGTCATGCCTGCTGCCTGATGGTACATTTGATTACATGAGCTCTCTGGCTGATGGAGTAGAGGCCAGGCACGAATCCAGACTAAAGAAGCAGAAGAATTGAGCACAGAATTCGTCCCAAGCACTCTGAATCAACCGCTTGATTCTCAAAATTTGAAAAAATTAACCGCTTTCGTGCGTGCGCCCAAACCGAACTAGTATGTGCATGTGCGCGTTGGGGCACATAATATATTTATAGTTAAAATTTGCAAAGGCTGTTGAAAACACACACAGGACACACCAGACAAAAGTGGGTTTGTAGATCTTTGAGCTGTGTACAGTTACATGAAAACACCATGTATAACTCAATTCTCAAAGCTACGTGTACAACAGGGCGTTCTTGGTATGCAAATATATATGTACTTGTGTTTGGGTGGACCTGTCCGCTAGGGCCAAGAGGCCGTGGACTTCCTTAGTTGAGTCGTTTGCGTTTGAATTGAGGCTGGGTCCTCTTTGATAGAGATCACTCTCAGGTCGCACAAGGCCAAAAGAAGGCAATTGAGCAACTGGAAAGCAAACTGGTTGATGCCGAAGTTTACGATAGCTCGCATTGAAGCGCCGTAGGCATAATCGCATTTAGCTCAGTGTGCGCTGAAATACAGTTGTGTGTGTGTGTGTGTGTGTGTGTGTGTATACGAGGGTGGTATCTCTGGAATTGCAGTGTCTCCCCTCAGTAGGAAATCCTCCTCATGAGGAAACCAGATTACTTGCAGGTTGGGGAATACCATAGATACACCGAAATCGTGGGAGCAAGGCTCGCTGTTTGTTATGCGCTTGTGTTCATATCAATTTGTATGCTCATTCGAGATTCCACTCGGCGCTCGAGGAAACGTTCAGCACGAGGCTACCCTATCCATTTTCTGAAGTTTTATCCACACTCGTATTTTACCCAGACTCCATTCTATGCCTTCAACGCCTTGTGGATTGAAAATTGTGAATTGCACAAACTTTTCAGGACAGCCCAACGATTTTAGGTATTTATCTGCTCAAGACTATATCAGAATGCTCTAGTATCCTAGCGGTTTATGTGGAGGCATCTGATGAAAAGGCTTCTGGTGTGGCTAGGATGCAGTATTAATGAGGATATTCTTTCTTTGAGGCTTGTACCCCCAAAATAGCATGTACGCTATAAAAAAATGTGTAGAATTAGCTAGCGCTCAAAAACCAAAACAAGCAGACGTATTGATTAGAAAAAAAAACAGAGAAATCAAACAGGTGAGTAAAGGCAATTAGAAAGACAAAAAAGAGAGTCACAGATAATTATGTTTAACTCATTAAACTCTTCAAACTCAAGTAGTCTTTGTAGCAGATGTAAGCTATGTTGTGCCCACTCACCACCTTCACATAGTGAAATGGATTGGGACTGCAGCACAGAAATCGGTAAATAACATTGTTGATTCAAGAAATCAGTTGGTGATATGAAATGGGAAAAAATGGTTGATGATAACACATATTATTGAAGTAAAATCAAAATCTAAAAGAAAGACTAAATCAAAAAAGAGAAAAATTCAGAAGTTGAAACTTAAATGACAAAAACATGACAAAAAACGTGAAAATCATAGTTGAAGCAATTGTAAAAACAATTCATAGAGTAGTACAAAGAACAAAAAGTTGAGGAAAAAAAAAGATTCATTATGGTAGCCGTTTACCTTTGATTCAAAGCGACTTTTTCGATATCTTCAACCGCTTGAGTAAGAGTTGTTGCAGCACCAGGCATGTAGAAATGCTTAACGGTGAAATATGAGTTCGATGAATCTGCCAACAGTGCAAATGCATTGTAGAAACCCAAAAGACCTGCCGTGAAACAGAAGGCACCCCCAGCTTTTGTAATCGTAGCGTTGTTGGTAAACTGACCAATCGTTAACAATAAGATGAACAAGAAAATGTTGAAAAACAAAATTGTAAACATCCAGTCCGATTTGAGTGTGCAAAGCCATATCAAGAGAGCAAAAAAAGCATATGCTGTCAAAAATAATCCCATCAGATCACTGAACTTTCCCATAGTCTCCGGTGAATCAGTATAAGTCGTTATGATACCAAATGAATCAGTCAAGATGCAACCGTAAGACGTCCAGAATCCAAAAAAGATTAACAACACGGTACCACCCCAAGTATTTTCAACAATCAAACACCAGATACCAGCTATGCCTTCAACTATACCGGCACTGAAAAAACACAGGCCAATCAATATAGAAGGATCGGTGACTCCCCTCGCCTGAAGATATATCAAACCCAATGTGAAACACAGAAGTGAAAACCCGCATAACCCTGCTGGCACTGGATTTCCGTACTTACGCTGGGGTTGCTGATGAACTCCTGGGTTCAAACTACCACCAAATGCATAAAGGAAATTTTTTTTTTCGATTGGAACGTCATTTATATAAATGTAATCGTTATCATGACGGAAAGATGATTCCAACGTTGTTGAGCGGTATGTTGACGAGGCCAAATTTAGCTTACTTGTATTTGTATCCAACGGCATTGGTGGACCGGCATCGCTCGCATCGCTGATAGATGTACTACAACTTGAACTCATTTTCCTTAGATCAAACTAAACAATACTCTTCTTTTCTTCTTCCAGATGGAACAGTAGATTTTTAACAATTTTCAGAATCAGAAGTGAAATTTAGGAGGTGAAATATCACTTATTATATACCTTCGAAAGTATACCAAATTATGAGGGAAATATCATTTCACTTTTGTCTTGGTATGTGAGAGAAGTAGAAAGACCGTTTGTGCGGCTTGAACATCTGAAAAAGATCTAGCCGTGAACGGCTGTCGCAAAAACCAAACCCTTCACGGTTGAAACAAAGTTTCGGAACCAAACTAGTTATTTATGAGGTTGAATCTTCCGTAGATACGTCTTCATACCAGAAAAAAAAAAACACACAGCTTCATTAAAGAAGAATTTATCACTGATCACTATTCATAAAACATAGATAGATGTGTTCGAATACCAGGGAGTAACTAACTCTCTCGGTGTGTTAAGTGGAATCACTTTTCTCGAGCACGAGTCCGCTGACCGGGAAAACATCCCCTTTATGTTCATGCAGAGAAGAGCTACAGACTTTGTTGTTCTGTTGATCGTGATCAGAAATCAAAGACTCAGAAAAAGATGGATGAGTAACTCGTGATATTTCGAATGCGCTTTGAATTCATCCAAACTTGTTTACTAAAGAGCGTAAAGATTACAATCTTTTCACTGGTCTTTGGACCATTCAGAAAGAGAGCTTTGTATATACATAGATCTTTAACTTTGAATTATTGATAATACACCAATGCAGTCCCAGCCTCCAAGATTCTTACAAATCTTCACCGATACCAGCTTTGCAAAATTTGATCAACTTCGGGCTACATTCCTGAGTTTCCGAGCTCTTCTGCATAATACAATATACACACTACGAGGGGTGTGATGAAAAAAAAATTTATTGTTCGAATGAAAGACTCGATGTTGTGTACTGATTTGAATCTCAGAAAAATCTGTGCGACTTTTGTGGAACATTAGATAAACGTCTCATTCAGATTCGGAAGTTAAATTTCCAACTAATCTCTTGATGATTATGGGTCTGAGTACAGCTTTATGAAGTTTTCCAAGTCATTCCACTTCAAACATTCATAGAGTGTGAGACATACCCCATAAATAGGGGTTTTTTCACCATAGGTGGGACATAGATCTGGAACTGAAACAGCTCGGGGTGAATTATTGCAAAACGCATTGATCAATAACCCAGAAAACACAGGGTGACGACTAGAATTAGAACCGAAAAGCAGGTGAAATATCGCCAAGAGGAAGTAATGGCGTTGCAAATCTCTTCCTTCCGATTTTGTTGATCTTGCTGAGATGAACTAGCCAAGGTTGTGGCTATGTTGTGCTAATCAACGCCCAATCTCAAAAATCACCATAAGGTTCATTCACGGAATCCGCACTCTTTGGATAATGAGTCAAAGCTGTTGGCATTAAGAAATTTAGAAGCAAGCCTTATATCGGAAGATGTTCTGTGACCTATGTACCGTACTGTGTGAAGGGTGGGCCATCATATTTAAAAAAATTGTGCGGAGATGAACACATTCCCACTTTGGTTTGATAAACTTGAATGTTAGATGGTAATTGTATTAATGAGCAGCTATACACGAATATAGAACTTCAGAAAGAACCATAACTATGACACCCTCTGAGAAAATGCCAGAAGAAAAAAATCAGAAAGATCCGATCTCCCTTCAATGGTCTAATTCAAAGGGTAACCCAAGCTGAATCTCAAACTGATTTTAAGGTGTCATTCAACAAAAAGATATAAAGTCATCCTGGAATCTCATCAAAAACCAGAAAAACAATGCCAGCTTACAACGCCTCAACTTTTGTCCTTCTCAACCATTTTTACGAACTCATCGAAAACATCATCCTTAATCCTATAGGTATGCTCTGAGACAGGATAAGTCTTTTGTTTGACTTCATCACCATAAGTGTTCAAGGCATTGACAGCTAACCCATTTATATCCTCAAAGGTTTTGACAAACTTCAGTTTCTTGCCCTCTAGCATGTTTAACATATCCAGTTGAACCAACACCTGACCACTGGTATCGTTACCTGCACCGATACCTATGGTTGGAATGGATAACGATGAGGTTATGAAGCTTGCTAGTCTTTGAGGAATACATTCCAATACAATCATCGAGACACCAATATCTTGCAAAAGCATCAGCTCTTTGTAGATCTTGAAGGAATCCATCGGATCGTTGTTGCCTTGAACTTTGTACCCACCCAACGAGTTAAACCTCTGTGGCTTCAACCCTAGATGACCAGTTATTGGTATACCAATCTCTATCAATCTCTTGAAGTATGACTCATACTCATATGATCCTTCGATCTTAATGGATTGGATGTTTCCTAACTTCATTAGCCTTATCGAACTCTCAACACACTTCGAAATCGAGCTTTCAAAAGATCCATACGGTAAGTCGCAAATAAGATATTTGGAAGACACGCCTCTAGAAACCAGTTTTGCCATGTAATAAAATTCATCAAATTCGATCGGTAACGTAGATTCATAACCCAATCCTACCATTGACAACGAATCGCCAATCAAAATCATATCAATGTTTGATGATGAATCGGCAAATCTTGATGATATGTAATCATGGGCTGTTATACACGAGATTGGAATCTTGGAATGGTAGAGTTTGTAAATATCATGAATCGTTGATTGCTTCACATGTGCATGTGTTGAATAGAACGATTTGGGTATTCTAATCATCTCAATTGTCAGTGCTTGCTTGGTTAAACCTCTTCTAACGTTGAGGTTTTCAAAATTGCATTTTTTTCAACTTTGAGCCGTTGAAAAATGGAGAACAAATTTTTGTAAACGGAGAGTTGATTTTGAGTTTCATATCATTTGATTACCAGAATACTAATGATGTTTAGAAGAATAATTGTAAATAGTAGAACGTTTTCAACATCAATAGTATCAAGAGAAACACATACATTGAAGTATATTCTCAGACAGTTCAACATCGACGAGCAAACTTACAAGAGCGATTTGAAAAATGAGTTGAATCAACCGATATTGGTCAACTTACAGAAAAGAGGGTTGATCGAGAAGATAACGGACGAATCTTTGATTCAAAAACTGGAGAATGAGAAGATTTCTCTATACTGTGGCGCTGATCCAACCCTGAGATCGTTGCACCTTGGTAATTTGCTACCCTTGATGATATTGATACACTTCAAGCTTAGAGGACATAACATATATGGATTGATTGGCGGTGCCACAGGTTCTGTTGGCGATCCGAGTGGGAAAACAACATCGAGGGATAAGATGCTAAATCAGACAAGATTGGATAATGTATTTAAGCTAACATCTCAGCTTGAAAGCTTTTTGACAAGGAGTAATGCTATGGGAATGAAGTTGAGAGGTTTGGAAGATCAAGGATGCATAAAGATTGTCAACAATTTAAGTTGGTGGGAAAATGTCAAAATGATCGATTTCTTGTCAACTTATGGATCTTTCATAAAACTAGGTTCAATGATCGCCAGAGATTCCATCAAGTCGAGGTTGGAGACAGGATTGAATTTTTCAGAATTCACCTATCAAATTTTACAGCTGTTTGACTTCTATCATTTGAACAAATTCGAGGGTGTGAGTGTCCAAGTTGGAGGAAACGATCAGTATGGAAACATAACAGCAGGTATCGATTTTATAAACAGATTGAATAAGCTGGAAAGAACGATTGACGAAAAAGTACCAGTTCGAAAAAGTTTTGGTATAACAGTCCCATTATTGGTGAACTCAAACGGCGAAAAGTTTGGCAAGAGCGCTGGTAATGCTGTATTTATTGACAAATCATTAACTCCGTCTTTTGAATTATACCAGTTCTTGATCAATACCACTGATGATGACGTGTTTAAATTTTTGTACAAATTTTCCGTATTGCCTGTTCTGACTTTAAACAGGATTATGGAGATACATTCGCTTGATAAAAGAAAAAGAGTGGGACAGAAGCTCTTGGCTTTTGAGATGTGCAATTTGCTTCATGGTGATGGGCTAACTAATGAAATTATCTCTGAATTCTTGTTCAACGATGATTGCCAATATAAAGTTGATGATATCTTGAGCCTGTTTAACGATCAAGGAATAACCCAGCAAATAACACGCGACGAGGTTGATAATTTATCACTTTTTGAGATTTTGATCAAGTTCAACAGTAGTGGTTTGTCCAAAAAGAAGTTGAAGCAGTTGATGAACGACGGTAGTATTCAAATCGGGCACGCCAGAAGTAGATACTCTGCTACAGATGCCACGTTCAAACTCAAAGATCATTTGATCGACAATAAGTTGTTGTTTATCAAGATTGGTAAAAATCTAGGTTACCATATTATTGAGGTTGTATAACAAACAGTTTACAAAAAAAAAATGTATATAGAGTATAGACAGTAGCCTCCAATAATAACCCATCATCTCAGCCGAGTCCACCTTAATGCGTCAAGAGAGCCAAAACAGTTGAAGCTCTCTATCCACTCCCTTTCGAATGCCTGAACAACTTCATACTTATCCAGTTGATAACACACCAGATCCACAATATCACAAAGTTCAAGTACACAATACATATATAATAATCATTTATTACAAGCCTGTTCTGAGACTCATGCATGAAGCGTAGCTTGACCAAGTCAAAAAGGCATGATGTGGATACTATTGATACTATCCACGTTAAAAGTATTATAAAAGCTCCCAATTTCTTGTTATGAGTGTTTTTCGATGTCCAGCTATTTGCTTTGTACAAATTTGAGGAACTCTTATGCGATAAAACGTTTGAACGGAGCAATGGAAGGGGCTTGTTAAACTTTGATTCTTTAGTCACTCCCTTGTCACTTGAATAGAAGTTCGGTTGAATGTGTTCATGGTCGAAAAGAGCAAATGTAGGTGATTTCATATCATATTCTTCTTATTTGCCTCGCTAGTGTGGTTAGAAACAAGCACAAGCCACTAGATTTATTCTAAGATTCCTGAGTTCCTGGGTCTCTAGATTACAAACGGATATATATATATATATGTTATCTCAAATAAATGTAGGTACTCTTTGATAAAATTTGAACTTATAGACACTCAGATCCTCGTTTACAGCAAGACACCATCGAAAAGGGCTGCGCGCTCTCTATGATTGTGAAGAGGCTCTTGAGTTCAAACACTACAATTGTGTACACAGAAGGTATGCTTGGATTTGAAGGGTTGTCAAGGTCTTGATTTGATAACTAGAAAATGTTTAGAGATTGTGAGCTATTTGAGGCTTTTCTGATAAGTTTCAAAAGTTTCCTCGTTGAGTTGCGGACATATTAATTGCTTCTTGAAAGTATACGGTAGGTATGATACACGAAGAAGGTGGTCGTTTCGTGTTCATTATGTGCCTCTTTTTTAAAGATGAAAGCCTTGAATAAATCTGAAAACTAAACCTCATTTAAGAACAGACATATATTATTTCCAACTTATCAACTCAAAAAGTTGAATGCCCTTTTTGCAACATCTACAGCCCTATCTGGAAGCCCAGCTATTTTTGAAACTTCAATAGCGTATGATTTGGAAGTTATCCCCAGTTTCAATTTGTGGTCGAATATGAAATTGTCATCATCGATTCTATCGATGGTAGTACAAAAGTACTCAACCTGTTTCTGGATTTCTGAATCTCCAAGCTCATTGATCAACTTTTGCAACTCTAAGCCAAAATGTGATGCAAATAATGTTCTACACTTGTTAAATTTTAGTAGATGGTATAACGTTGCAAAAGCAATGGATAAGCCTTCCTTTCCACTGGTGCCTCTCCCGACTTCGTCTAAAATCAGTAAGGAGTTCGAAGTTGAGTTTTTCAAAATGAAGCTGGTCTCAATCATCTCAACCATGAAGGTAGATAAATCTCTAAACAAGTCATCAGCTGAGCCAACTCTACTGAAAATTTTATCGACTATTCCAATAGTAGCATCATCCGCTGGGACGAAACATCCCATCTGTGCCATTATTACAATTATTGCATTTTGCCTAAGGAATGTGCTCTTACCACCCATGTTTGGGCCAGTGATCAACCATAATTTTTTATCATCCTTGCCAATTGAGCAATCATTTGATGTAAAGTCCAACGAGGCGTTTAACAACCCATCTTGAACAACTATATGTCTTCCTCCAATGATATCCAAAACTGTTGAGTTGTTCATTTTTGGAAGTTTCAAGTTTTTTTCTATTGAGAGTGTGGCGAAAGATGAGATAACATCGATATATGATATACAATGAGAAACATTTCTTATTTGGAAAGTTTGATCCAATATTGATGACCTCAATTTTGTTATTATACGATCTTCCTCCTTTCTTATTCTTTCAACGTGAGATTGAACATCTGTGCCTATTGATTTCCACTCTGAGTCATGAAAGTATTTGATGGATTTTGTGTTTGTCGCTAACCTAAAGTTTGGTGAAGGGCTCAAGGAATTGAGAACTTTCATTGAGCCACGGACAGTTACAACAAATCCGTGTATATGATGAAGTTCAAGTTTGATTGATTTACAGCCGAGTTCTTTGATAAAATACTTTTCATACTTTGAAAGTAGTCTATTTTTGGAATCCAATAATGATTCATACTCATTGTGGCATTTACGCAATACATCCGATGCATATTTTCTGACAATCCAGTGTTGTTCGTTCAATATGTGATCGTCATTATCAATATCCTCTTGATTATCCAAAGTTTGTTGTTGCTTCTTGTACCTCTCCAACGCATCTTCATCTATTATCTCCAAAATAGAGTTTGCCAAAGTTGTTGGTGCTTTTATTTGCGTGATTACTGGTGATAATAATTTGGATGCAATTTTTGTCTCTTCTGATTGTTTTATCAATATATTCTCAATATCGTGAATTATGAGTAAACTTTTAGCTAGATCTAATAGCTCTTGGGCATCGACCCTACCTAATGATAGCCTCTGAACTATTCTTGTTATGTCTGAAGACGACTTTAACTTATCAATAATTTCTGCTCTGAACCCAAATTTCCTGACAAATAAATCAACTAATTTTTGCCTTCTTTTGATCTCACTGATCAAGGTTGACGGCCCCAAAATCCAAGAGCTCAATAACCTTGTACCACCTGAGGTGACTGTTCTTCTGATTGTCGACACCAAAGAGCCAATCAGTTTCCGATCCCTGTATGATCTGTGTAATTCTAATGCATCAACCGTTCTAGGATCAATTTGGACAATTGAAGAAGGAAGTGTTCTTTGTGGTAAAGCCAAATTAGTCTCAGATTCAGGAAGTGTCTCAATGATATAGTTCAAAATGGAAATTGATGCACTGATTTCTTTTTGTGTTAATTCATTGAAACAGATGTCTAATGATTTCTTATTGTCATTGAATTTCTCATAATAAAACAGTATTGGTTTTTGCTTCAAGTTCTGATACCTCACGTAGAACCTTTTCAATTCACTCAACTCATTATACCAGTTGCCGTTTTGTATGTTTTCATCGATCAACGACTCATCTATCAAGATTTCACTTGGCTGAATTCTTGATATATCTGTCATCAAGGATCTCAAGGTTGTTTCTTGAACAAAGAAATCTCCTAATGCGACATCAACCCACGCCAACCCTATTTTCATATCAGGATTGGCCGCTCTTTTGCATGGATCTTCAGGAAAAGAGATCGATAAAAGAAAGTTATTTTGCTGAAAGTTCCTCATTGATTCATCGATCAATGTGCCTGGCGTCACAACCCTTGCTACCCTCCTTGTGATCCTTTTTCCTGATGTTTCGAATTGGTCTGCAATTGCAACACTGTATCCCATTTCAATCAACATTTTCAAATACTTGTCCAACATCAACGACGGGAAACCAGCGAATTTGATAAATCCTTCAACTTTGTGCCTTTTCTGGGCAACTTTCAAGTTTAACAATGGACCATACTTTTCGGAATGTTCGAAATATAACTCGTAAAAACTCCCCACCTGTGTTAAAACCACATGATCCTTATATCTATCCATCATTAGTCTTATCCCCAGTAACATCGTTGTTTCAGTTATTGCTCCACGGTCAGGAATTTCATTCTCAGTCACCTCAGATTCTTCACAAAGTTGTTCAATATCACCGACAGTTTCATTGTCTTTCCTAATCTTCTTGCTCATTTTCCTTCTCCTTGGTGCTTCATCTTCCTCTATTACACTTTCCTTTTCTCTCTTTATTGGAGGTAGGTCATTGAGAGATATTGATATTGATTGCGGTTGGGAAAACTGCTTGTGATTCTTGACAGGTAAGCTAATATAAAACTTTCTCCTTGCTTGACATATGACGCTATTTCTTGTTATTCTTGCTATCAGAATCATCTATCTCACTTATGAAAAGCTTTCTAATACCGCCAAGGCCTGATCTTGAAAGAAAAACTGATGATTCAATCTCTAACAATTGAACCTATACAATACGAAAGGCCAAAAAACCAAAAGCTTCGGGGAAAATCGGTGAAACAAAAGTGGCACAATAAATATTCGATATACCATTTGCTCGATGTAATGCATATTACGAGATCAACTTTTCAGTTGATGGTAGTGTATACTTGATCAATAGTAAAGCTTACTTTATGTTACTATGTTTGAACTCAAATGGAACCTACATGGTGACAAAAGACCCAGTTCCCCAAAACTTGGCGAATACTACACAGATCATGCCACCAATTGACTATCATCAAGTCTCCCAAGAATTACAATCACGGTACATTAATAAGTGTAGGGAACAGATCAAAAGGTTCCTCGAAGTAAAGTCTAAAGATGCTAGGCTTCTCCGAGTGTTAGATTCAAATTCACTAGTCAGAAGTCTTGCGAACATTGCGGTTACGTTACCAAAGTACTCAAGGCCAGATGATTTGGAGTTGGCTCTTGATACTATTGATTTACTGAGAATATTTGCTGAAGTCGACAAGAGAGAAGCTGAGAATAAGGACAATTTGGGGCACACAGACCACTTGGTATTGGCGCTACTTGCATACTTCAAGAACGATTTCTTCAGGTGGGTAAACAAAGCTTCATGCGAGACTTGTGGTAATGATGACCAAAATAAAATAAGCTCATTAGGACATTCGAAGCCAAATGAATACGAAAGGAATTTTGATTGTGGCACTGTTGAGATTTACAAATGCCTTACGTGTAATGCAACCATACGGTTTCCAAGGTACAACAAACTCTCCAAGTTATTGGAAACTAAGAAGGGTAGATGTGGCGAGTGGAACAATTGTTTTCTTCTTTTACTAAACTCATTGGAGATAAAGTCGAGGTATGTTTGGAATAACGAAGACCACGTATGGTGCGAGTACTTCAACGGTGATCGTTGGATACACTTAGATAGTTGTGAGAATGCATATGACAAACCCCGATTATATCTGGATAACTGGCAGAAAAAAATGAGCTATACATTCGCCATTGGACTGGAGTATTTGATTGATGTGAGCTATAAATATGGTGTCAGTCTACCAAGATCACAGATTAGTGAGTCTGATTTGAAAGACTGTTTAAAATTTATAAATTTCAACAAATGGATTGGCTTGGATGACGAGCAGTTGTATAGAGTCATTTGTGCGTACAATGTTGAAATGAGAACTTTGAGAAAGGGTGTAGATGATTTAAACAATGATGATCCAAAGGAGGGTGATGGAAGACAAAGCGGAAAAGGATTTTGGACTAAGCAAAGAGGTGAAAACGGTGCGAATCCCAGTAGTTGATCGATTATAAACTTTATTTTGTCTCTTAAAAAAAACTCAGAAAGCAAAAGTGAATAACAATAAAAAAGTATGGTTGGACTACTATTGATTACAGTTTCAATGAGTCAATCAACAAGAGTCTGATCATCGGTTGGTGGGTTCTTTTCTCTTTTCTCTTTTCTCGATTTTTGGCTTTAATTCAAAATACCCTTGTTGATGACAAACCCCTCGACTGTGGCAATAGCGGCGTACAACCTATTCTCTGCTTCTTCAAAAACAATAGATCTGCCTTCATCGTAAAAAACAGCATCATCAACCTCCTCGTGATGTCTTGGCAAACAGTGCATAAACTTCCAATCCTTATTGGCACCACCTTTCGAAGCCATATCATGGGTGATTTGAAAACCCTCAAATTGTTTCAATTTGGACAGTGTTTCAGATTCTTGACCCATTGAGATGAATGTATCGGTGACCAAGATATCTGCATTTTTGACTGCCTCCAAAGGTTCGTGTGTCAAAGTTAAAGTCGAATTTGTCTCCTTACCAATTTCAACACCTCTTGCTGCAATGCTGGAGTCAAACTCGATTCCCCTCGGAGTTGCTATTGAAACACTAATACCTGATCTCAATGAAGCGATTGCCAAGTCATTGATGACGTTGTTTGAGTCTCCGACCCATGCCAACTTTAAGCCTTGGGTCTTACCAAATGTCTCCTTAATGGTTAATATGTCACAGATTGCTTGTAAAGGATGGAAAGTATCACACAATGCGTTTATTATTGGTACCGACGAATGTTTAGACAACTCCTGTATTTCTGAATGTGGACCAACCCTTGCAAATATACATGACGTCATGGACGAGATAACCTTTGTGGTATCATAGAAAGATTCGTTTACTCCAAGTTGGATGTCGTCCTTACCCAAGAACATTGGATGTCCACCAAAATACACAGCTGCTCCTTCCGATGAGATACGAGTTCTGGTTGATCTCTTTGAGAAGACTAACGATACAGTTTTGCCTTGAAGGGCTTGAGCAATCTCCTGTGACGGCTTCGAGCCAGACTTTATTAGTTTCTTGTGGTAAGCTGCTCTGTTAACCAAGGAAGCTAGCTCGCTGTTGCTCAACTCTAACATTGAAATCAAATGACGTGGTTTCGAAGACATGGATACGGATGAGGTTGAAAATAATCTGGTGCTAGGCTTAATAAATGACATTATGAGCTGTTTCTTTTCCCAACAATATATACTAGGTAATAATATTAACTATATTTTTCACTAAACAAACAAAGTGTTCTCTATTTATACTGTTGCAGCTTGAACAAAACTTTCAACTACGCATCGATGATTCATACATTCAACCGCTTGACTCTTCATGGTATTTTCACTGAAAAGTTTTTGATGAAAGTCTTTATCTGAATTCCCATGACCCTTCTAATAGTTAAGAAGATGTTAACTATGTAGGGTCTCACGCGGACTCCCAAAAGGGTAATTTTGTGTACCGCGTTAAAATCCAATCAGCTTCCAATACGGTTTTCAGCACACTTAATTGAAGGTTAGTCATCGTTGATTTAATCTTTTCATGAATAACAGGTGTAACTTTGATTTGTTTGCTGGTGATTTATGACTGAATGTAAGGTATTTACCTATTAGTTCCGTAGATATTGAATGGTATTCAAATGTCGAACATGGTAGCTGTTTTTTTCGTGTGTTTTGTCATAAGAGTTAGGTACAAGCCACTTTAATGTTACTCATGAAGTATAGTTCCTTTAACCTTTATGGCTATTTTACTTCTTGGTCTCCGTTTCATCCTGGCTAATGAGCGGTAGTACACTTATTCTTTTATACATCTACAGATCTATACACCTCTCATTATATTACCATTATTGCTACTTTGAAAATTTGGTACCCACTAACAACTTTATACTGCATTTCCTATTAAGTCAAGCATTGATGGTTTGCGGAATAACAAATTGAATGTGTGATAGAGAGAGAGAGAGAGAGAGACAAAAAAAAAATGAAACAGACAAATTTTGACCAGGTAAAATTACAAAGAAGCATGCATTAGCTTGATCCATAAACACTTGTCGTTTTTGTCTTGTTTGTGGAAAGATACTAAGAGCCGTCTACCAACGGGGGGGGGGGGTAATTAAGTATTAATAAGACGTGTGATTTTATAACTTCTATAGTCATGTCAATATGTAACATGAAAAAAGTCTGAGATTCTCACTCCGCCCTGTGTCCAATACTTCACTTTTAGCCACCGTCTGAATGTTCTCATTTGAAAAATTTGCAACATTGAAACATAATATCAAAATCTCATATTTGTGAATGGCTTTACAATAAACATAAAAGAACTGATTTGGGGCCTCCCTCCCCTTTGATTTTTTTTTTTTCAAATTTTGATGTAGACCTCTTTCAGACACATGGCTCTTTGTCACTTTGATTATGTTTGGATACTTTTATTCAGAACATCTCTCAGGGGCACTTTAAGTGTTAAACGTTCCCCCTCGTAGCCTTAGAGTTGAAAATAGCAGAAAAAAATAAAAGGGAGGAAAAGAAAGGCAAACAAGAGACTCATACCAAACGAAATGATAAAAGCGGTCATCCTAGTATACTTTCTTTTCTTTCCAAAAAGATAGCAACTGCGGGATATGATAGCCAAGCTAATCTACACCATCAACGCCCATCTCTTTCAAAACATCAATCAATCTGATCTGTCTCTGGTCAGCAATTATACCGATCAATCCCATTCCTATGTCCTTCAAGTCGTTGTAGACTCTCAATTTCTTCAAATACTCCTTTACAACAGCCTCTGGGCTAGACTTCCCATCGAAATCTCTTTAAAATGTGGAGATATATCATTTGTCAGTATTTCTCAAGGGGTATTGGCTAAAGCAAGTTCTTACATTGTCGCCAGCAACAAATGTTCATGTTCAGAGCTTAGGGACTCCAATCTCTTCAGCTTGATCAGAATTCTGGACTCAACCAACTCTCTTGAAATTGTTGGGCTCGAATGATACATTTCTATTGGTTTGATTTCGAAATCAAGTTGAGATCGAATTATCATCAAGTCTATATAGAAGGGAGAAAGTATCCTTCTGATTTTCCAATTTTTCGCGCAAAACTATGACTTCACAAATAGCAGTTTTGCTTTACAAAATACCTTCTGTTTAAAGTCTTGGTACCTCTAGAGCTCACAAGAATTGTATCACTGAGCCGATAGCGGATTCACTAGTGATATAATGGACCAATGGATCCAATACGTTAGTTTTCATTTATCATTTGTGTTCTGGTCAATCTTGGGATGCCTATCTAGAATTTCATTGAGCAAACTCACAACCTATTCGAATAGCTACATAAACAGCAATGGAGAAACTGTCTGTTGGGTGAACTTCTCAGCATGCTTGATAATGGGCTTCGTATCATCGTCGGAGGTGATATGGTCAGATATAGTGCATAAGGATGACGAAGATAGCGAAAAGGAAACTGCCGGTCCGCGTTACGATAGCAAGAAAGCAGTGCCATTGTTTACATGTTTGACGACCGGGTACTGTGGTAGTTTTTCGTCATTTTCATCATATATATCAGAAGCTTTCAACAAGACGTTGAATTTGCAGTCATTGTTGGAATATCCAACCACCGGTTATGGTGTCATGGAATTCTTTTCCGTACTAATCACTCAGCTTGGCGTTTCGATATTAGGGTTCCAATTTGGCAGGGACTTGGCCAAAGTAGTGGAGCACTACTTACCGAGCCTGAAACTAAGAAAGAAGGATTTCAAAGTGATCAACTTTGTCACTTGTGTTTTAGGCTTGGGTCTAACCGTAGCGTTTGTTACTACTTCATGTACCCTATCGAATCATAACTTTTGGAAATTCTACTCTTTGTCAAGCTGTTTTGGAATATTCGGCTCAACTTTGAGGTTGAAGTTGTCTCTGCACTTGAATCACATAAACCCAAGGTTTCCCATCGGCACATTCCTTGCAAACATTATAGCGTGCTTGTTGTTGAGCATCGTCACGCTATTGATCAACGGCAAGAGAGGAAATGGTAGGTTGATTGATAACTACCTAGATTGCCTAGTGTTACAATCTATTCAAATCGGCTTTTGTGGTGGTTTAAGCACAGTTAGCAGTTTGATTAACGAGATGTTTACGTTGAATCGCAAAGATGCATATACCTATGTCTTTGCTACAGTTGTTGTTTCTTTCGTAATCTTTTTATTGATTATTGGCCTGTACAACTGGACGATTGGAATGACAGACTCAGTATGCTGATCAGGCTGCTCAAAAACATGGATAATGACCCCGTTTACTTGAACATCACCTAGACAGCTTGACAAAGCTTCATTCTGTGGTAGTGTATATGGTGCTTTTTCTGATAAAATTTTTTTTTTTTTTTTTTAATTAATATATTATAAAATATGAAAAATTTATCAGTCAAGGGTAGGACTCTCTCGATAATCAGCTTACCGTCTATATCTGAATATTCAGCGAAATGGGTAAAATATCTACCAAAGAGACTAAAGACAAGGTTCGTCATGACCCTTTATACAAGGAACTTTCAACTCAAGGAGGTAATTTAAGAGTACAACCAAGAAAGAATAAGAAAAGCAGAAACGAGAAGGAAGATGAAGAATACCTTGACGCCTCGACATCCCGGAAGATTTTACAATTGGCCAAAGAGCAACAAGAAGAGATAGAAGAGGAAGAGAATGGGCCTTCGATGAATCAATTTGGGTTATCATCAAGAGTCGCAGGACAACTTGGAGGAGATGAAAGTGAAGAGGAGGAAGAGTATTCAGATTTCGAAGCCGAAGAGGAAGAGTATTATAACGACGATGAGGAGGTGGAAGAGATAGATGAGAAAGATGTTGCATTATTTGAACAGTATTTCAAGTCTTCTTCTTCGAACCCATTTGGAAGTTTCAACTTAGCTGATAAGGTTATGGCCAAAATCAAGGAAACAGAACTGGAAAAGTCACAGAGCAAAGAGAGGTTACAAAGGCACGATGATAAAGTCTTGTTGCCGCCAAAAGTTATTGAGTCATTTTCAAAGGTTGGTATTATATTATCCACTTACAAACATGGTAAATTACCAAGATTGTTCAAAGTTTTGCCATCATTGAACAGATGGGATGACATCTTAATTGTTACTAACCCAGAAAAATGGTCACCAGTTGCTGTATATGAAGCAACAAAGTTATTCGTTTCAAATTTGAAAGCAAAAGAGGCACAAAAGTTTGTAGAGCAAGTCTTATTGGAGAGGTTCAGAAGAGATATTGAAGAAAGTGAAGATCACAAATTGAACTATCACATATATAGAGCGTTAAAAAAATCGTTGTATAAACCAGGTGCATTTTTCAAAGGATTTTTAAGACCATTGGTTGAAGAGGGTTGCACTGTTAGGGAGTCAATGATTGCAGGTTCTGTATTACAAAAAATCTCAATTCCTGCTATTCATTCATCAGCTGCATTGAGTTCATTGTTAGAGGAAGAGTTCACACCAGCTACAACTGTATTCATAAGAATTTTGATCGAAAAGAAGTACGCATTACCATACCAAACCATTGATGCTTGCGTCAATTATTTTATGAGATTTAGAGCAATCCAACAACCACAACAGCATAGTGATATGTTGATGGATTACGAGGAAGATAGAAAGCAGGTTGACCTACCTTTGGTTTGGCATAAGGCATTGTTGGCCTTCTGTCAACGTTACAAAAATGATATCACAGATGATCAAAGAGATTTCTTATTGGAAACGATAAGAACTAGAGGGCACAAGGAAATTGGACCAGAGTGTAGGAGGGAATTGATGGCTGGTAAGCCAAGGTTGACGGATGCTGCTCAGAAAGAGGATGTTATGGTAGATGCATTCTAAGATTTTTTCTTTTCACCTTTCATGTTAAGCCTTCATATCTTCTGTGTAAATTATTATAAAGACAATGCATAAGTTTCTGATATAAAAGAAAAAAAAAAGTTCTTACATCGAGTCTAGCAACGACAGTACAACAGATTACTCCATACGATGAATGCATCGTTGTATAGACCCGTCCGACATGAATCTCAGTTCTTCTGCAACATTGAAAATGTAAATCTTCCATCTAAGGATTTTTGATCAAAAGAATAAACTCCAGACTTCATTACCTGATTTGTAGCAGCAACAGAATTAAAAGTGCAGTACCACGAAAAACAAACACTACAAAATCATAAACTGGCCTAATGTACATTCATCCGAGTATGATCCTAAAAACTTACATGACTGATTTTGGACTCTGATCCTCTCTTTTTCTGACAACTAAGAGGATAACTCAAACTTACTTCATTTGTTTGTGTAAACAATTGCCTTATCACATTGAAATTCTATCTAGAATACCTTCATATATTTCACCAATTTTTTCCTCGTACAAACGATACATATTGTTATCCTTTTCGTGTTCATCTTGTTCATTGCCAATGAACTCATAAACTCTCTTTCTGTCAGCATCTTCCTTGTCTGACTTTGAGTTGGATCTGAACTTCAAGCCTTCATATTTCTGTAATATAACAACTTTTGTAATGTTGACTATGCTTTCGATCCTAATCAATTCTGTTCCGTTGACAAGCTTTCTATCATACTCATCATTTTTATCGATCATTATGGATATAAAGCTGTCCAATTTTTTCAAAAAGGTTAAAACTGGCAACAACTCTTGAATTTCTTGCAATTTGTACTTGTCAATGTAATCAACTAGATCACCCATTATTTTTAATATGTAGTCCATCTGGGCAAACGTGTGAAAAGGTATGCTCAAACTCAGAAGCTTTTCATCAGATATCCTAGAATTGAAGGAATCTTTAGACAATGCTGGGATCTCTTTGGTTTTAAATATTGAGAACCAGATAAACTCAACGGTTTGGTTCAACTCAGTCAATAACTTGACCAACGAGTAGTCCTTGCCCTCATCTCCCACATCAGTGGACCCAGTTGTAGTGTCCTCGGCCGAGAGATATTTGATGAACTTTCTTTGGATCTGCAACAACCTATTGTCAACATAGTGAATAAAATTAGTCTGTTGCGAGTCCGAAAACTTCTCGAGAGATTTGATGGGCGTGGAGCCCGACTTGGCTGTGTGTTTTACCGCAACCTCCTTGAACGGGTTTAACGGTGACTTGTAATCAGCCACAACATCAGAGAACCCGCCATCATCCAATTCACCAGAGTTCACCTGCCTCGAGGAAATCGACGAGTCTGTGTCGTCCAGAGCAACAGACCCTTCACAGGCACAGACTTGCCCCCTAGATGGCTCATCTCCCTCATTCAATATGTCATCCTCAAAATCAGATATATCAGAGTTCAAATCCAACTCTAGCTTCGATGCCATCTCCTGATTCAAAAGTATATCTTGAAGATTCACCTCCGAATCAGCATTTGGATGAAGCGGTGTAGCAGGCTTGCTGAACGACATTTCCCTTTTTTTCCTACCACTTATAAACAATATCACTATATAAGGACACTTCCAGCTCCAGAAATACACCCGAACTCTTCAACCTAAACCTCAAGCTCCTCATGAACTCCTTCATCATTGCTGTTCCAGTTTCCCCATGCCAAACTCGAGCTCGAATTCCAAAATCACCACCCCAGTTTGGATTACCTAATCATTACGTCTCATATTATTTCTAGAAAAAGCACTTTTCAATCAGTTGGTGACATACTTCGAGGCACCAATTCCAGAGTTGATAGATAATAAGTCAACGTGTTCTTTCAAGAAGTGCTAGAAACCAGGCATAACAGATTATAGAATGAGCGCAATTAGCAAGGATAGTGATATATTTGTGTATCCATCTGATCACCGTGTTATCAACCCATCAGATGGGTCGAAAGCGTTAAAGTTGAGTGGAAGAATATTGAATGTGTTACCCAACTTGCCGAACCAGATTTACAGAGACACGTCGCTGGCTGATTGGAAACTCAGACATCTCAGAGGGAACTCTGCCTTGTACTCGTCGAACTACTTCCTTGACCAGAGGACTGAGTGGGAGACCCATTTGATCGGATGGACAGGTCCGTTGGTGACGTTGGATGAGTCTAGCGAGTCAACATCGAACAATGATCCGTTGTACTTGGATGAAGGGACCAAAAGAACACTCGAGTCCAACATATGTAAGGCGAATGGTACGCAGCCGGTTCATCCCGTTTGGTTGTTGAGAAGGGACCAGTACAGATGGACTGAGTATGCCGAGCAGGTGTTGTGGCCGGTATTTCATTACATCCAAAGCCAACCGGGCGATGGGCGCAAAGAGCTGGAATGGTGGTACAACTATGTCAAGTTTAACGAGCTGTATGCTGCTAAGATCAGAAGTGTCTACAAGCCCGGTGATGTCATATGGATTCATGACTATGAATTACTACTTTTGCCTCAAATCTTGAGGATGGAACTCCCTGATGCATTTATTGCATTGTATCTCCATGCACCGTTCCCATCGTCTGAATACTTCAGGTGTCTTTCGAAGAGAAAAGAGTTGTTGGAAGGTATGTTGGGTGCCAACCAAATCGGTTTTCAATCCTACTCATTTGCAAGACATTTTATTAGTTGTTGTGCAAGGTTGTTGGGAGCTGATGTACAACCAGATACAGTTTCCACTCATGGTTTGCGTGTTAATATTCTTTCAGAACCAATAGGTATAGATAAGACAAAAATTGAGATGGATGCCTTCCAGCCATCAATTGATGAAAAAATTAGCTCCATCAAACTGTTGAACCCAAATAAAAAAATTGTCGTTGGTAGGGACAGGCTAGATTCAGTTCGCGGTGTTGTTCAAAAGTTACAGGCTTTTGAGATGTTTCTTTCCATGTTCCCGCAATGGAGAGAGAAAGTTGTTCTCATTCAAGTCTCATCACCAACTTTGTTTCACTCTTCAAAGATTGAGCATAAAGTAAACGAATTGGTCAACAGCATCAATAAAGAATATGGCTCTTTGAACTATACACCAGTTCAACATTATCAGATGAGGATCGACAGAGATGAATATCTTGCATTATTGAGAATTGCTGACGTTGGGCTAATAACCTCGATTAGAGACGGCATGAACACAACATCCCTCGAATTCGTTTTGTGCCAAAAGGAAAACCACTCTCCCTTGATTCTCTCTGAATTCAGTGGTTCTTCAACTATTCTTCGTGACGCCATAACTGTCAATCCATGGGATTCTGTCGGTGTCTCCAAACTGATAAATGAATGTTTATTAATGGAAGCGGAGACCAAGAGTGGAATTGAATTAAAGTTGTATAATGAAGTTTCAAAAAATACAATTCAGGATTGGACATCAAATTTCTTGAAAGGATTGTTGTCACATTTGGATACAAACATTTCAGTTCGTGGTACTCCTTATTTGAACCGCCCGTTGATGTTGAAAAACTACCATAGTGCAAAAAGAAGATTGTTTTTGTTTGATTATGACGGAACATTGACACCAATTGTTAAGGAGCCAAGTGCTGCTATCCCTTCTGCTCGGTTACGTTCGATTTTGACCGAGTTGGTCAAAGATCCAAAGAATAAGATCTGGATAATCAGTGGACGAGATCAAGCGTTTTTGGAGAAATGGATTGGCTCCAAAAATCCATCAATTGGATTGAGCGCTGAACATGGTTGTTTTATGAAAGACAGTGATTCTCAAACTTGGGTTAACCTTCTGGAGACTTTTGACATGGCGTGGCAGAAGGAAGTTGAGAAAGTGTTCCAGAAGTACACTGATAAGACACCGGGAAGTTTTATTGAATTCAAAAAAGTTGCTATAACATGGCACTACAGACAATCCGACCCAGAACTAGGTTTGTTTCAACTGAAAAAATGCTGCGATGAGATAGTTTCCACCATTGAACCACACTTTGACGTCGAGGTGATGGAGGGCAAGATGAACTTGGAAGTACGCCCCAAATTTCTCAACAAAGGAGAAATAGTAAGGAGATTGGTTCTTTCGACTCACGGTTCTAAACAAGAAATTTTGCCTAGTATCAAAACCCCGAATTTTGAGGAATTACCAGATTTCGTTGCATGTCTCGGAGACGACACTACAGATGAAGACATGTTTAAGCAATTGAACCAGATTGAACAAACATGGGAGTCAAAATCAGAACCGAAGAACAGACATCAATCATATGGTATTTATCCAATCTCTGTAGGCCCTGCAAACAAAACCACTTGTGCTAAACTGTACTTGTCGGATCCACATCAGGTTTTGGACATGTTGGGATTGTTGGTTGGACAAGTTTCTGTTTTTGAAACCTTTGGTAGTGTTGAGTTGGATGAAAGAGGTCACTTGAAGGATAGCGAGTCTAGCGTTAGATCAGGCGAAGCAAGTAAGCTGTATGCTTTGAAGAGGAATGGATCTTCCAAGAGTGAAATTGAGGGATGATTTAGACTCCTGTTGGTTTTTTGTTGTTTTGTGCTGTGATTTAGCTCTTTTTTTTCCAATTATTGGAAGTTAACTTTTTGAATTTTTAGATACTTTTCTAGATACTATTTTTGTTCTTCAGCTCTACGATGATACAGGAAATGGATAAAGTAGTATTTGTTGATTGGTCAAATAGATAGTGGTGTATGGGGCTAAACTTTTTTTTGAGCCCTATATGGAACCAACCTAGTCAAGCGACAACGTCTTGAGATTAAATCGTTTCATTTAATAGCTTGTATATACCTATATAAATTCTTATTTATTTTCATACATGAAACTGTCATGTTTTGGAAACAATCACAAGGGCCAGACACTCGTTCCATGAGTCAATCAGACATGGAAGAGGCAATGAAATGCAAATTATTGGAGTCTGATGATATACCGAATGATTTGAAACAGTTATTATCTAACCATAAATCAAGCGTATCAGAAAGGAAATTCAATGACAAGCTAGAGGAGCTTTCTGCATTGTCTCCATCAAACTTTGCTGATCCGCCTCACATTGAGGAGAAACTAAATGGAGATATAGAGGGCTTCAATACTTCCCGCCAAGTAATTGAATACCAAGACTCAGCAACACTAACCCCAGACCAATTGTCAGCCAAAACCAAGTTCGAAGTCTACAAAAGATCAAATGACCTTCAGTCAGCGACATTAGAAAACTGTGCCGAGTTCCAGTCGAAGTTTTTTACATGCTTGTCATCCGGCTCTATTTCAGAACGATTCAAAGGTTGTAACGAGTTGAACAACTTATATCAAATGTGCCTCTCCAAACAATCGAAAGCTTTGAGAGATTTTGGATTTGATGATTTAGCAAGTGTTCAGGAGTGTGAATCGGCTAAGGGTGTTGCCGATGTCACCTTCAACAAGTACTTCAGCACTGTTGATGATTTGAAGGATGATGCCAGAGAGTCGGAGTTTGATAGGGAAGTTTCTATCAAAAGGGAGGCTTTTTACCAGAAGTATGGAAAATGAGGCAGAACTGAACCTTCCAATTGATTTTCTGTATCTTGTTTTGTTATTATTTATTATCTTATTTATTTGGCGTGGGTACCACCCTTTTCGCTTTCACTCTTATTTATATTGAAATCTCTGATTACATCTTATTCTTGATAGACGCGACTTTTGACTTCTAGTTCATCACTTGATTTGATGTTTATTCACACTGTTTTCTGCCAATATCGTTTACGACATACCGACAGGTGGCCTTTTGTAGAAGACTAGAATCAACAGATATAGCTTGTCTTACACAGGCTTTTGATCAGCAACAGTTTTTATTAACACTGCAGTTGGAGTAATAATGCTCATACTCACCAGGATACCAAAGAGGAGATAATTGACTTTTCAACTCTCTACGCGAAATATCAAAGAAGCTAAAAATAAAGTTTCCTTCTTTTCTATAGACAAGCCAAAATAAGAATCACTTCCTACACACCAATGTAAAGTAGTACCAGATTTTGTTTACTGTTATTGTGATTGACGAGAAAAAAATTAAGTTGAAAAGTACTTCAAAGAACTCTTAGCAACTTTGCCTGAACCCAAAAATTCAGAAGCAATTTCAGTGAATAAGCTCTTGATAGCTGAAGCATCAGCACCATTAACCTTGGAGGCAACATCAGTCAATTGAGAATCGTCAAATAGTTCGATCAACAAGTCAATGTCGGCATCAATCGAAACCGCACTTGACTCTTCACCGAAATAACCAGCTTCCTTAGCAGCGCCTCTAACTGATCTCTTGTTTTTCTTCTTGGCACTTTTGGCTGCTTCTTTAGCCTTTTTGGATGATTCCTTGGAACTCTTGGCTAAAGCTTCTTGTTCGAGTTTAGCAGCTTCTTCAGCGGCTTTGGCAGCAGCAGCTTCTTCAGCAATTTTTCTTGAACCGGCCTCTCTTTCCCATTTCTTCCTCTCTTTCTCCTTTTTCTCAGCTTCCTTGAATAATTTGATTCTTGGATCTTCAGCAGAACATCTCTTAACAAAATCAATCAATCTTTTGTTGTCTTCGGTCTTCTTCTTCTTTCTAGCGGCAACATTCTTACGTTCAATATAACGTTTGTGGTCACGGTTAGCAGTATCATCTGGAACATCTTCATCTAAGAATTCAAACGATCTCCAAGAATCGAAACTGTACCAGAATGAATAGAAGGAGTCAACTTGGTCCTTAGTTGATTCGAGATCACCCAATAACGGAACAGGTTGTCTGTTAGAGAAACGAGCTTCCGAAGTGAAAAATGGAGCCCAAGCTTCAAAAAAGTCATACTTGGCCTTTGCATCTGGGGCATCAACGTCGGCTTCTTCGTCGACAGAATCAAACTGTCTTCTCTTTGTTGGATCCATCAAAGTTTCATTGGCCTTTTGGATGATCTTGAAGAACCCATCTTGGTCCAAACCACCAGCAGCACCTTTCTTATCTGGATGATGCTTCAAAACGGCCTTTCTGTAGGCTCTTCTGATTTGGTCTTCGGTGGCCTTGTACCTGTATTTGGACAAACCAAGACAGGCGTACAAATCAGCAGTCTTCCATTCTCTTGGATCATGCTCCAACAATTCCGCACTCTGAGCTTCATCGAACTCATCATCATCATTGGCCTCTTCAACAGCAACAACATTGTTTTCCAGTTCCAATCTTTCGAAGTCTGACCAGGTGTGACCTCTCAATGTTCTTGAAGCATGGGCTAAAAAGTAACGACCAACAGGTTCAATAGGTCTTCTCAATGGTGCACTTATGGATCTGACTGATACAAACTCAGCTGCACCAGCTACTAATTCTGGTAATTCAAATGACATTATAGATATGATATTTATCACTTTATTGAGTTCTCTTCGTCAACCACTGGCAACATTTTGGATAAAAGCTTCATATTAAATGAAGAAAATTTTCACTCACAGAAAAGCCCACAAATCGGTCCAGAAAACACGACCGAAAGAATGTTCAAGTAAAGTAAAGAAAGAAGGTATTGAGTATATATCTATTGAACTTCAGCTAAAAGCAGCAACTATGTCATCATCTAACTTTCATCGAGACTCCCATCAGCAGCAGGACTTGAGTATATACAACGATGGGACCATTGTGTCACCAAAATTGATCAGCTCCAAGACTTTGACAGTTATAACTCATGTTCAGGGCACTTCACCAACATGGTTAATCAGTGGATTGGTGGAGGAGTATTTGTTGGGGACGTGTAATACGATCAATACACAATCTTCTTCAAGGGCAGAGTTCAACTTGAGTGAGTCCCCTAGGTCAAAGGTGATGTGTATCTCTTTTCAGAACAATTTTCAGATATTTGATAAATTTTTGAAGAGAATAAATTTGACGAGTAGTTCCACTCCATTTTTCAAATTTGTGGACATGCTTTCCGACACTTCAGAGGAAGAAGATGAGATTTTCGCTGCTATTGAGTTGCAAATCAAGCAAATGAATGATCTGGACATCAACGTAATAATTGAAGCACCTGAATTGATATTGTATTCAACAGGCTGTACGACTAACAAATTGTTGAGATTTCTATTTCACCTAAAATGCAAGAATCTCACAATAATATCGTCAATTGACAAGCAATTATTGGATTTCAATACTTCGAGTCTGGGTTCATTTGAATTCATACACACCGATTTCCTAACAAAAATATTACATAGATCAAATCTAGTTTTGAATTTAAAGCCTTTGAGAACAGGTAGAGCTGATGATATCACCGGAACTTTCACAATAACTAGAGGCTTACTTGATTTGCCACAGAGTGAACCTAGAAGCGGTAAATCTGTCGAAGTTTTGGAGAAAGAATATGCGTATCTCATTTCCAAGGAAGGTAGCGTAAAGTTGTTTTATAAATAATCTTGTAGCAGAGGTAGCTATTCTATTATAAGCGAGTATAAACATGTATAGTAGCAACTCTTGCGTTGAATTTTACAGTTGAAATGATTTGATAACAGAATAATTTGAGATAAAACAGAAACAGATAACCTTTGTACAAAGAAAAAAAGAATATACATATGTGAAGCATGAAAAGAGCAAAAGATTTTATATAAAAGACAAAAAAGATCTAAAAAGGAAAACCAATAAAACCAGAAATCAAGAAAAGAGAACGGTGATTACAACTGTTAAGCAAAATAATAACAGCGTAGAGCTTGGAAGAGCAGTAGACGCAGATCCGGTAAAGGTAGAATTCGAGCCATCAAATAAACCAGAGACATCCGATGTAGATACAGACGTCAGTTTTGGATCAAGCGACCCACTGAAAGACGAAGAAGAAGTAGACTCCACTACCACTAATGTTGTGAAATCATCATTGATAACTGTAGTGAACTCATCGACAGCAACAGTTGAAACCTCTTCAGCAGATGAAACACTGCTTGTGGTTGCCACTGAGCTATATGAAGAAACCAGCACAGTCTTTGACAGTACACTTGTGTTTGTCTTTTGTTGCTTCA